>LT855417.1:870556-995050 GCA_900184765.1 Hymenoscyphus fraxineus
GAAGAGAGATTGGAATGGCTGTGCAAGTACTTATCTACATAAACATGCACTAATTCTATCAACTGACAATCTGGGGTTACAGATCCCTGGTCTCCTCCTGCCCTGGAAGGTCCACCAATGGCCTATTTGGCCCGCATCTGCATGTAGCAACCTCATGTCGAGTCCGGAGGTAACCAGCACTATTTCCGCCCATCGAGGCATTCTATTATTGACATCCCGACTCACTCCGACATCTGATCCCTTTCAACTTATTCGTTGAAGAAAGTGCTCTGCACAGTTCGTGGTCCTTATTCAATTCAATTTCTTCAATACCAGTTCTCATCATCTACTTCCTATACCACGAGTTCTACCGAGTGAGTACTTACCCTCGTTAGCCAGTCGGCGCTAAGGACTGACGTATACATTCCCCTCTCTTTGACAATCATCGAGCTCTCGAAGACGATTCATCCAGTTTCTTTCGCAGTTTTGATCTCCTTTATCAACCATCTGAACTAACAATTATTAACATCAGAACTCGCCAAAATGGGCATCCTCTTCCCATCCCAGGATACACTTCACGGTGTATTCCATCCAGCCACCCCCTTTGGCAGACCTTCGATCGCGAAGCTTCCAGCCCAAGAGCTTCCCCAAGCGCCCAAATCAAACTCCTTAGACAAATATGCCACTTGGTCCGTCGTTGAAGATGCAAAGAAGAAGGCCGAAAAGTTAAGTGCGGAAGCGACCAAGGAGTTTGAATTGGCAAGCGAGAAAGCTAGAGCTAAGGCCGGTCATATTGAGTTGTACACTGCTAAGTATTATGCGGCTTGTACCTTTGGAGGACTTTTGGCTTGTGTAAGTGTTTATTAAATTTACATTCTCTTTTTGTTCCTTGATCGTGAGCATATTTGATTCAATGATGGGGTTGGGTGAGTCGAATTGTTCAGATAATGTTGCGACGATCGAGATATTGGACTTCGATTATTACGACTTTCGTGCGTAATCTTCCGTTCTCCTAAATCTTCTTGTCCGGCTTCTTTAAACCCAAAAAATATTCTTCTTGTTTCGCCCAAAGCATCTCAGACCCAATTGTTCGCCTAACATCATCCAGGGACTAACCCATACCTTCGTCACCCCTCTTGATCTCGTAAAATGCCGCCGTCAAGTCGATTCTAAAATGTACACTGGCAACTTTCAAGCCTGGGGTAAAATCGGTCGCGCAGAAGGCTTCCGAGGAATTTACACAGGCTGGAGTCCAACCTTTTTCGGATACTCAGCCCAAGGTGCCTTCAAGTATGGAGGATATGAGTACTTTAAGAAATTCTACTCGGATATTGTGGGACCCGAGAATGCGTACAAGTACAAGACTTCCATTTATTTGGTTGCTAGTGCTAGTGCTGAGTTTATTGCTGATATTGCGTGAGTACTTTTCCTCTGATCTTGACATGGAGCCTTCTATTTTACCCCAGGAGAAATTCTACGTGCTAATTCGTTGAAGATTGTGTCCTTTCGAGGCTGTAAAGGTTAGAATGCAAACTACCATTCCGCCATTCGCCAAAGGTACAATCGATGGTATCAGCCAAGTCACCGCAAAGGAAGGTTACGCAGGTCTTTATAAGGGATTGTATCCTCTCTGGTAAGTCATAACCCTACATAACATCTTTCTTTAGCAGACGTTTACCCAAATCTGCTTGCACTCCAAAATTATACTAACCACTTCCCTTCAACTCCCAGGGGCCGACAAATCCCCTACACAATGATGAAATTCGCCTCCTTCGAAACCATCGTCGAAATGATTTACGACCGTCTCCCAGGCCAAAAATCAGACTACAGCAAAGCCGCCCAAACCGGTGTCTCCTTCACGGGTGGTTACCTAGCTGGTATCCTCTGCGCTATCGTCTCGCATCCTGCTGATGTTATGGTCTCGAAACTTAATGCTAACCGTCAACCGGGCGAGGCTTTTGGTGGTGCGCTGGGACGCATCTACAAGGATATTGGTTTCATGGGACTTTGGAATGGATTGCCGGTGAGAATTGTGATGATTGGAACGCTTACTGGGTTGCAGTGGATGATTTATGTAAGTCCTTTTTCATGGATTTTGTGGTAGAGTGGGAGTGTGCTGATATAGTGTAGGACTACTTTAAGATTTTCATGGGCTTGCCTACTACTGGAGGTGCTGCTCCACCTGTGGAGAAGTAAACAATAACATTGAGATGGTAGATGGCGGGTCTATAGGAGAGCAGATGGAAGAGACAACAGTGGAAACACAGAACCAAGGATTATGTTAGTGTATTCTTTTAATTTGTTCGTTTGTTACTGAAGTATACCCACGTACCCAAGTCTGGTTTATTTAAGCGTACGTTTTGTTCTAGCACAGTGCTTGCTTATTCGGGTTGCTGAGAAATAGTTCATTAGTCTTTCTTCATAATACTTTCTTATAAATATGTACGTAATTTCTTGCTGCTAGTATATTACCTGATTGTCGTGGGACCAGGTATCTCAAGATGGCTTTTAGTTTGACAGACTTCATCTCAATCTAGTTATGGAAGTTAAGAAGGTTAAATACACGTGTAATACTAAGTGAAACGCACATGCTATATTCTATTACTTAGAAGAAGTCTTTGTTAAGTAGATATTATTGTTGAGAGTGTTCCTACGCTCTTTGCTTTCTTTTAGTACTACTTCCATATCAGATTAGAATAAGTCGACATATAGAACTTATAATTCTGGTATGTCGTATAATACCCCAAGTATGATTATTGCTAATAAGTGATTCAAGACAAGCTCGGTTGCATTGTTTCTAGGCGTACTCGAGTACAGTAACCTGAGCATGAGCAAATTCCCGACTGAAAATGGGCCCTGTCCTTTTTGTATCGCAACTTTATTTATCAGATGATATTAATTCAGAGCCTCTAGTACACTGAGATATTTCGAAGTTATTTATGGAATTATAAAATTACAAATGATCTGTTACGTACTCCACTTCAAGCACGAACAACAGAAATGACAAAACCCCACCCAGGTAGGTACTCAAGGTACCTTATAGAATTTACGAAAACTCGACGCCATCTAGCCCTATCTCTCCTATCAATCACCCCATTACAGAAAGACATTACGGCACAAAAACCAAGTGCGAAATGCAACAAAAACCCACAAGTCTCCCAAGCCGCCTAAACTCCAGGGCACAGACTCATCTGTCTACATTCCCCAATGTAACATCGTCAAGTATATACTCCAGAAAGGGACATACTGGGGTGTTGTCGCACGAATAGGAGGGGTTGAGATGATAGGCGAGAAGGGGGGTTGGAGATAAGGAAATTTGAGAGTGGAGGGGAATGGGTGAACGCTTATCTTGGGTAATGACATGCTTCTATTGTGGATTGGACGAATTGGAAGATGGGAGGAATGTGTTCGCCGACTGCGGAGACGACTTTGTCCTCGTACCTGATGCGCAAGAAGCGGGAGGAATGGATATATGGGGGGATATATGGGGGATTGCGTCATTCACTATCTTCTGGTCTCGCGGTTTTTGTGCCAAGGTCAGCCCTTGGATTCACGTGCAGCTTGTTGTTTTCTGTGACAGGCGAGACAAGCGAAGGGTGAGGTGACTTGAAGATGATACTTAGATCAGGTGTGTGGTTAGAGTGACCTGCAGGATACAGCAGTTTTTGCTTCTTTTTTATCTAGCAGCTGGAGGCTTGACACATATCCAGTCGTCACGAACTTCATCTCGTAAACTTGCCCGACTTCCTAGTCCGAGAAGAGGTAAGTTGTTGTTGGACCAATCAGGGATCTTCAATTCGGCCATGCCTCCTTTAAGAAGCACTCCGTTTTCGTCCAATGACGGTCAGTTCCGTTTTCTGAGGAGGGGAGCCTGGCTTTTCTTTTGTCCTTCTGCCTTGCTGGATTTTCCAAATCACATCATCACCTTCTGCTTTGGTTCCGACTTAAATACCAGCAGACCTTTCGAGACTATCTCGGGCACAAAAGTATAGCAACCTGAAAAACTCCTAAAACATGAGCGCAAGAGGAAGCACTGAAGTTAGCCATGGCCGTGGTGGTATGTGGTTCTCTATCTCGCTTGAGATCTGTATGCGCCTGAGCTAACACCCAATCAATAGGAGCCGGAAACATTGGCGTAGACAACACACCGTATGTTTTCTAAGCAAACCCATCTTGAAAGTATCATGACAATGGCAAGAACTGACAATGTACAAGATACGGCGACGGCGAAATTGTTCGTGAGGGAGCAGCTGGGGACCACGGCGATGGAGCCTTTAGCACTGGTCGAGGCGGGGCAGCAAACATCGGATCACCCAACCAAAAGGCCACTGTTCGAAAAGATGAAGAAGCCATTCCCGAAGCCGCTCTTCGCCCAAGTACGGAGAACCAAGATCATCATGTTGGACGAGGTGGTGAAGGAAATGTTCATTTGGCAGAAAAGCAAGGCCCTAAACATCCAGAGGGATTGGCGGACAAATTGAAGAACAAGCTATTCAAGAAGAAGGCCGCGAAGGAGGACACGAAGACATAGAGCTTGGAATCGGACTCTGGCGATATCAGCAAATGCTTCACTTTGGACTTTAGTTGGATGGATGGACTAATGCAGCAAGCAGCTTTGAGTCGATAGCAGTTGAGGGGAGTTTTTTGCGGATTTGGATTTTTCTTGATACCACCTTTTCGAGTCAGCGTACTTGACGACATGTTGTTTTCCTTCTGCAATTCTCGCCATAGATAGTCAGCATGGAATTAATAATAAACTTGGCACCATAATCCCAGTCTCTCTGAAGTTATTTGCTCTGATCATAGTCTGATGCCCGCGGTATAACTTATAAGAGGCCACCCCTGCAAGTTTATATTCGCACCGTTTGCGGGGCCTGAGTGGTGTGAAGACCAAGTATATACATACGGAGCTATACATATGGAGCGTATAGGTACGAGTACAGAGTGGTGTGTGCAATAAACCTGTGCAATACACCTGTGCAATACACCTAGTTGCTTCTGAGCACTAAGTGAATCGCTGGTGGATTCAGACGATGTTTGACAGTGCGAGACCTGGGCCGCGCTAGTGGGGCAAGCGCGTACATCCGATCGCGACAATGTTTGAATGAGGTTGACCCGCCGATCTCATGAACAGCTCGCAGCAGTCAACAACCTCTCCTTCCGACAATGCATCTCTGCGCGCACACTTGATTCTCCGCCCTCCGTTGGCTTCTTCTGACTCTCAATCCTTCTCTCTTTCTCACTAAATCTTGTAATGCTCTTTCCATCATCTCCTTGAGCGCGTCGATTCACATCAGGTCAATCTTCCGCCAGTTACCAAGTACAAGTCCCTCAGGCACATTATACAGCCAAGGATTGTACTTTATGGTTGCAACCACTGCAATAGCCCAGGCAGACTCTTTAGCACCAATACATATCACGCAGGTGAGTACTGTAACTCCCTTGGGTGCACACAAATAATATCCTTTCATATCTTGAGTGCAAAAGCTAACAACATTGCCCTACTTAGACATCAATTGCCGACAACCTGCAGGCCTAAGACCATGAAGAAAAAGAGGCAGGCACCAAGACCAGAACCACACAAAACAGAAAAACACCAGCTATCCCCAGAAGTAGAAATGGCGGACCGCACGATGGAGACTTTCACGGTCACATACCCAGCTCGGATGCCAACTGAAGAGCAGATCCAACTTGGTGCCTTGACGGCTGTACAGCGTAAACTGGTGAATGATTCTGAACTCATCAAGTCGCCCTTCAATCCTACAAGAGCAGATGTTGGTGAATTGGACCAGCGTGTTTGTATCACCCCCCCTGAGGCATGGTATAGTATGAAGAAATACGTCAACTTTGTTAGTAAGTAGCCCCTCGTACGTTGAGGCATTGTGCTGTTTTGCATTGACTAAGATTCATTCCCAAGTCCAAGGGGAGACATATACTAGTGACCAAGTAGTATTCGTTAGATCGGATCAAACTCCACCAGAAGACGCAAAACCAGATGCGAAGACTTTCTGGGTCGCGAAAATCCTACAAGTGAGAGCAGCAAGCCCCCAGCATGTCTACGCGTTAATATCCTGGTTGTACTGGCCTGAGGAACTTCCGCCGCCAGCGAAGAGATCTTCAGATCAAGTCTCTCCAAAGGGCGGAAAACGCAAATATCACGGTGCCCAAGAATTGGTAGCTTCCAATTATTTGGATATACTGGATGTCCTCACCTTTGCTGGAAAGGCAGATGTCGTGGAGTGGGATGAAGCAGGCGACTATATACCAGCTGGTGAAAGAAAGTACTACTGGCGCCAAACCTTCTGTAGACAGACCCAGGCATTGTCGGTTAGTGAAATATCTACAGCTTTTATAACTCAAAACATACTGATTCATCCTAGAAAATCCGAGAGCACTGCGTCTGTCTAGGTCCCTGCACACCAGAAATCCAGATGTACATTTGCGACAATCCAGATTGCAAATTGTGGCTTCACAAGATTTGTATGCTGGAATACACGTTGTCAGAGGCTCTCAAAAATCTGGATCCGGAGGTTGATACTGATTCTGGAATCCTCAAGAAAAACCACCGAGCAAACAAGCCATTATATTCTGGCATACTTGCTGGTAAAATTGAAGATAAGGATAATGACCCACCAAAGATTATTATTCATGATCTTCGACGGGAACACAAAAAGAGCTGGCAGGAATGGCTCAAGTGTCCTGCGTGCAAGACGAAGATAGAGTGAGTGAGAAAAGGAGTGTTGGTCATTCAAGCGCTGAGGATCATGCACTTATTACTCTGCTTTTTCGTTTCCAAGTTAATATACGGCCTCTTATTTTAATGACTGACGCAACGATTCTTTACGACGAAACGAGTTCAAACCTTGGGAGCACGGAATTCTCGACGCGGCCAACGACTCTTCAACTCGTGGTAGACATGGAATACGCCTTTCCGGTATTGTGATTTCCTTTTCTTTGGCCAGCATGGAGTTTGGGAATACGTTATACCTTTGATTCTAGTATGTTAAGCCACGAAAATACCAGCGGTTACTGCGCCAAAGCGATTTTTACGAAAGATTGCGATTTGCGGCGGATGCGCTGGATGTGAATTGTAAGGAGCGAAGTCTGCGTGGATTTGACAATGGAGTACATAGGACCACGGCATACTTCTATTGCACATATGGTTGGCGAAGTATCGCGGTGCCTTCGATGTTCGCGGAAGCCATATTGGAAGGTTGACTATGGTGATGTAAATATGAGAGAAGATCCAAAGATCCAAAGAACATAATAAACAGAGGTCCTTTTTCACAACATACAACAAAGCCAACAAGACGTTGTAATCGGGCTGTGTGTGACTTCTAGTATTACCTAACCTGTTTTAGTAATCTATCAACTAACGAATAGATACGTGGGAGGGCTTAGTTAGCATAAGAGCTTCATTCCTTCAGGCTATTCCTCGCTAGACTTATAGAGTGGAATAGGCCGTTAGAGATGCCCAGAGGCGTAGATTTCCTTGCAAGGCAGTTCTGGCAGTGGTCAAAGAATTATACCAAAAGAGAAGCGAATCGTAGTTTCTCATCGCCCCATACGACCCAAGTCCTGTTGGCTTAATAGAACGTTCTCGACCGTGTGTTACTGATGGCTCTAGAAAACAACCTTATCAGCGGCGATCGCTTGTCTATTGCCATTTCGAGGTTTTCCTGCTTTCAGAATTCGGAAAAGAGTTCATGGTACCTAAACACGAACCCGGTAAGAGCCAAGATGGGATGGAGTTCTGATACCAACCTGACATTTAAGGAAGGTCGATGATTCAAGAGGGCACAAGTATAACCCCTCCCCCCTCCTTATGATAGCAGCCGTAGATAGCCTTTCAGCCCCTTTCTCAACAACCTTAGTATCGATAACGTTAACCTCCAGAAGGTTTCTTTGTATGACCCCGCTGCGGTATGGCGTCACCGTTGCGCCCTTGCTCTGCATCCAAAAAGATTAGGTTAATTGCAGATGGTCGTGACTCAGGCATCACGACCTGGTACGAGGAGATTGGCTATTTGGTGTCCCAATCAATGCGGCTGACGGTGGTACGCGTACGGTAGGGTTCTGAGGTTCCTGTAAATAAAATATCTGATTTTCTTACTGGTGATGGAGGTTCGGAGTTAAGATTGACTTTTCCGTGGGCTTCCATCTCTACGCCGAGATCCCTGCTTGTTGATTATCAATCTTCGTCAAAGGATGCAGGACCCCTCCTTGCAGCTGGTCCCCCCTCAAGAAAGCCGACCAGCAATAGCTACCTCCGTACGCCCCTACGCTCCTATGCCCCTACGCTACAGTACCAACGATCTCGCCACCACGTCAAGGACTCAAGGCATCCCACACCCAGACCAGCCAGCATCAGGCAAGAGTTTCCAGCTCATCGCTCCCCTCGTCCGCCATCAGCCATTGACCGAAGCCCAGCCACCTGGTCCTTTGCGGTCACCAGCGGTAGCCAGTCGCAGTCAAGCCTACGCAAACTGCTCTCTACGGAGTACCTGTCCACAGGTACCGATCAACGCAGTAACCCACGCAATTACCCACGCAGTTGGGGTTGACTTGTCCTTCGGCTTTCATCCACTTTCAACTGCGACTACCTACTACTACCTACCTCTGTACTCCACAGCACGTCCACGATACGATACGATACGATTTGCTCTTGTACCGAGTCCATTGTACTCGTACTGGCAAAAACGACATCACCGACTTCACTGCCGGCCTCAACCTCCAGCATCAACATCAACTACGAGTATCGCCGTGGCATCCTCAATTCCCGCGTTTCGGCTTCTCAAGTTGAGCCTCTTGCAGTGAACTTTGTTCTCCATAATTCCGTGAATTGTGATCTGAATTTGGGGCAGCACGAGCGAGGGTGCGAGACTGGGCTGCGCTGCATAAGCTTACTTACCTGACGGCTCAACTCTTCCCCAGCACACACACACACCACCCAGCTACTCCCCACCTCTCCGTCTCCGATTCCTCGTAACGACAAACAACTTCTCCGCCGATCAAGACTCCGCATTGTCCAAGATTTGCCTCACCACTCAGACAACCCTTCCGAGCATTTGACGAACAGCCAGTCGCCGCCGGCTTGTAGGCTGGGCTGCTCTCCACATGGATCCCACGACGAATAAGGGCACCGTCAATCCAGCCTTTACTCTTTCTGCTCGACAAGAGCAGCTCCTATTTGCGGCTCTCAATTCAAACGCCAAAACCATTACCGCTGAAGGTTCTCCCGACCAAGCCAAGGGTATATTCACAATGGCTCCTTCCGCCTTTTCCGAATCGCCGGTCCAAGCAGCACCGGGCTCCGGTACTTTGGATGCTTTTCAGGAGAGCCCTTTCATTGATTACGACTACGAATTCGATGGTGCTGATGGCTTCGAGTATGATATCAGTAACGATTCTCAAGCACAAATGATTGGCAAGTTACCTGGATCCTCTTCAGACGGTGACGCCGAAGTTCATGATAAGCGCAGCCATCCTGATGATGATGGAGATGAGGAAGAGGGAGGAGGAAAGCGCAGAGAGGGAGACGAGAGATCATCCAAGAAGCCAGGCAGAAAGCCTTTGACATCGGAGCCCACATCTGTAGGTACTCTGGAACTTCTCCTTAAGTCCGCGTTTTAACGATCGCATCACAGAAACGTAAAGCCCAAAACCGTGCCGCTCAAAGAGCTTTCCGAGAACGCAAGGAAAAGCATCTCAAGGATCTTGAGACCAAGGTCGAGGACCTTCAGAAGGCTTCGGAGTCTGCCAATCACGAAAATAGTATTCTACGTGCACAGATAGATAAGATGTCGACCGAGTTGCGCGAATACAAGAAGAGAGTAGCTCTTGGTGGAGGTATCGCCCGAAGCTCATCGTTGAACTCCGCCTACCCCGCCTACCTTTCTGGCAAAGGCTTTGGAGGTGGACTTTCTACTCCCAATGATGTCAACTTCTCCTTTGAATTTCCCAAGTTTGGCCGCCTTCCTGGTCCCCCAGTTCCGGCCGTAAATGGTACTAGACAATCTACCTCTCCAACCACGCAAGCGATGGTCAGCCCTGTTGAGAGAGACATCAGTCCCCGCAATCAAAGTCTGCAATTCTCCTCACCGACCGCCAATGGCTCGAGCATTGTCGCATTGTCAGGTGCAACAACTGGAATTGATAACGGAGACATGTCCAGCCTGTCTGGCCTCTTCAGTCCTTCGCTCCTTGAGAGTGTTAGCAGGAATTCATACGAATTCTCTTTAGGAACCAATAATACCAATGGCACTAACAATACCAACGGTTCGAGATCAAGCACAGAGTCTGCTAACGGAAATGCCAGCACTGGTCACAATACATCATACAGTTCACCGTCTGCTTCATCAAATTCCAACAATGGTGCAAACTCGTCTTGTGGTACATCCCCGGAACCAACCATGCAATCTCCGGTTTATAACAAGCCTGTTGACTCATCGTTAACAACCATCGGCGAGGAACGCTGTGGTGATGGTCTTGCTGCAGGTGAGGTCACATTTTGCGACAAGCTAAACATGGCTTGTGGTAATCCAAATAATCCCATCCCTCGTACATTGTCTGAAGTTACAAATCCAGAAATCAACGCGACAGCACCCGCTTTTGACATCAACGGAATTGACTGGTTTGCCCAACAAAATGACAACCAATTTGAGCCTCAACTATTCGGCGACTACCGTGAACCCCAAGATAATATACTCTCGGGTGATGCTTTTGGAAACAGCTTCTTTAGCGATGCGTTTGCCGGTCCAGATTTCACAACACCGTTCAATATTGAGCCAAGCCCTCAACCTGCTAAGAATGACCTCGTGGCCCAGATTGACGCACAGAAGGAAAAGGATGATGAAGTTGTTCCAGCAGAGGATACCTCCAAGTTACTCAGCTGTAATACGATATGGTACGATTCCTTGCTCATGATAAGTATACAATTCGCTAACCACATTGTAGGGACCGTCTCCAAGCATGCCCCAAAGTCAAGGATGGTGAATTTGATCTCGATACTCTATGCCAGGATCTACAAAAGAAGGCCAAGTGTTCCGAGAAAGGTGCCGTGGTTTATGAGTCCGACTTCAACCAGGTCATGAGCGATTACGCCACCGGAGAGAAGAAGACCAAGGCATAAATAAATCACATTCACACAGTATACAACATAGCGGCATTTTCACGGATTGGAGGGCGTTGCGATTTTACACTATTGTCAACTGGGATTTGGCACACAAAATAAGTGGACATGTAAAGGAGATATTGGCGTCGCAGGTCACACATAACGTGGACCATCAAGGGGTTTTTTCTTGGGGGATTTGTCAACTCCTCTCTTCTTGGGGGTCAAGGGTGGGAGGTCTCTTCTTTTTTTCGGGATGTTCTTGCTTTTGATGGCTTGATCCTTTTTCCTTTTCTCTTTGGTAATGGATGGATGGGACAAGATGATGGGAAATTTCCTTTCCTTTTTGATGCTGATGTACGGTATGGGATGGACGAATGGATGGAGGACAGGACGGCCTTTTATGGTTATGGATTATGCTATGGACTGATGCTCTTTTTGCTATACATGCAGGATTGCCTTCGAGGCTTGAGGTTTTGAAGGTCTTCTTCGGGGCGTATGTAGCTGCAGCTGGTTGATTGATACGTAGGAAGTTAAACTGAATATCATGACGTGTTTGGTAAATTTTTGAGATCAGGTCTTGTTGCTAAGTGGTGCACCTGAAGGTTCAAAAAGTCGTAACTTTAGACTTGGGGTGTGCAAAAGAAGGTGGTCGGTCAGCTGGAAGTCTTACCCTGCAAGTCAATAGCACGCTGTGGCATTAGCCTAATCTTCAGATGAACCAGCGAACTAGAGACCGTGATTAGAGTATATAGATAGACTTATTATACACATGAAATATGTTCCGTGCCAGGCGGACGCGACAGCTTTGACGGTCCAGTGTCCACCCTCTTTACCTCGCGCTCTTGGAATGATAGGATTACTTGGGTGGAATTTTGAGTGAAATTATTACACGACAACTCTTTTTACTTGGAGGGGTAAGGGGGAATGGAAGGGAAGATGTAATTGTTTGGAGAGATCTTTGAAGGGATGGGATGATGTTCGGAGGGGGTACTTGGGATATAATTTGAATGTAGGTTTTCACTACTTGAGGGGTTTCTTGGGGTGTGTGTGCTTATAGAGGAAGGGGAGAGGGAGTAGAGGTTTTAGGGATTCTGGTGGGTTGAGAGGGGGTTGTTTGGATGTGGGGGGGTTGTTATTCAACTTTATTGCGTATTAGAGGAGAGAATGGAGGGAAGCGTTCTTGATGGATTCTTTTTAGGATGTGAGTTTTGGTTATTGTTAACATGCTTGTTTTGAGTAATTTAATGGGGGTAAGGGAGCCCGACTATCTGGCGTAGGTGAAGAAGGGTTACTTGGATAGAATAGGGTTATTTGTATAAGTAAATTACTTGTTATAAAGGAGTAGCGGGGGGAGATGATTTACTGAAATCGAGAAACGAAGACGAGAGTATTGGCGTCAAGAAACCTTGCACTCGAAGGGGACACAAGTGGATACGATAACCAGGTCGTATGAGACTCAAATAATTAGAAAAACAGCCTGGTCACACGACCTTGGGCTTGTTCGATAGAAAAAAGGTTGTTGTCGTAGATGTTTTTACTCAGCTTAGCAGTGCACCTTTTTTTCGCCCCCTTGTCGTCTGGAAGACATGAAGATTGATTGTTTTGGTAGATGTGTAGTACTATCATGTTCCATCAACTTTCGTTTGGCCCATTACTCCAGGCGTAAGAAATTAAATTACCCAACTTCGCGTCCCTTCACACTCCACCACCAGGATCCTTCCCAGACGTCGACGCAGACAAGGAGCTTAACGCTAACCTCTCCCTCAACCCCTCCAAAACCCTCTTCTCGTCACCGCTTAATAGCATATACTCCGGGATGCTGATGCCCTCACTTGTAACCCAGACTCCATACCCTATGTACGCCCCATTTACGTTCCCATTTCCACTCCCACTTCCGCTTCCATCCTCATCCCCTCTATTCCCAGGTTTCTCGCCACCCCTCCATCCATTTAGATAATCAACTTTCTCGGGATCCGCGTTTAGTTCTAACGTTTTGAGATGTTTGTCTAGATTCTTGGGGGAGGGGATAGCGGCGGGGATGGGAAGGAGGGAAAGTGATGTCCACCAGTAGAGAGGGAATTGTCGTTGGATGTTGTTGAGAATGCATGCTACTGATACCATAAGAGTGCTTCCTAGGAGGACGAGCGGGATTAGGAACCAGGAGAGGCGGGTTATTTCTGGAGATGTTGAGGTGAGTACTATGACAGGTGTGAGTTTTTGTTTTGGTTCGTTTTTTGCTTTGCTGGGAAATGAAGGTAAGGCGAGTTGGAGAAGTGAGGAGGTGATGAATGGAAGTGTGAATGAGAGGGTGGAGGGGAGATATGGAGAGTTGCAATTGAGAGAGTTCGTACTGGTGAGAAACGGGTTATATGTGATATGAATAAGTAGGAAAATCATAAAGAGCATTATGACTTACAGGCAGTAGCACCAGCAGGCGGATGAACCGTTTTAGTCAATCCCATAAACGCGGACGACAAACCCACAGCAAGAGCCCCAGCCATCCAACGTAGACTCTCAAAATTCGAATTGAGTTGAAAGAGTTTCGTGACGCCCACCCCAATCACCGCAGCGAAAAATTGACCTAGAATAGCATTTCGAGGTTGTGCTAACGGTGAATCGATAGTGTGATACTCAAGGATTGCCGCTGCGCCCTGGAACAATGAATTGCGAATGAGAAAGACTTCATCTTTATAAGTGAAGGATGGGGAAACGTACGAAAGATGCAACGATAACAGGTGCACCATGAGAAGCTAGGAAATCTGCTCGGAAAACTGTTTCAATTATGAGAATCCCCAAGAAGGCTCCTATGAAAGCCCAGAACCAGATGAAGATACTCCCAACCTGCTGTTGCGGCTCCGCTCGATAGCCCAAGAATCTCGATATAGACTTGGGGAGGATATAGAGTCTCGAGCGGGGGATGATGCGATTGACATATTCGTCAACATCGAAATGAAAAGACGGACGAGAAGTCATTAGGAAAAGGTGATTGTAAGCATAGGTGGAGGACACTTGGTTGCCACTAGGACAAACAGAGCGACCAGAAAGGTGAGGTAGAGTAGGACGAGCATTGGGAAATGATGAAGAAATGAATAAAGAGAGAAAAGGCAGGCAGGCATTTGTTAAGCCTCATATGTGTGCTCCATCTGGAAACAAAGCTCCAGCCACGCCAAGCTGGTAACTAGTGACAATTGAAAACTGCATCTCCGGAGATGTGTCGTACAATAAATCTGTAGAAGGTACCTGATGGGGATAGTTTTACTGAATCCTAGGAGTTTTATGTATTGTCGGGGGGACCATGTGGGGGATTATAATGCGGCTTCTTCCAGTGAATTTGAACAGTTGTAAATATTCCGGGGTATCTACAGAAGGAAGAGAAGTACGTGATGGATATGGCCAATGAGTGCATCTTGGACGGTGAAGTGCTGGTGTAATAAATGAGGGGATCTGCTCGTTGGCGATGCTGCAAGGGAAGCGATGACACAGAGAAATATACGACTGGTTTAAGGGTGCGATGAAGGACGTCAGCGTCCATCAGCCTCGTAATTTTGGACATGTGGCATGGAATTTCCTAAGGGGGGCTTGGGGTAAAGTTGATCTGAATACTAAGAAGTATTTTGGGGATTGTTAGCTGTTTCTGTTGAAGCAAATCCATCAAATGGAAGGAAGGTTGAGGCTGAGATGGATCAGTACAAATAAGTACTAAAGTAGAATTCGGATGTGATTTTGCAACGAACTTGAACTAGTCTACCTGGTAGTCGTCATCTCATCTGATGATACCTAGTTAGAAGCATAAATTGCGAGAGCTTGACCGAGGACAGAACTTGCTGCGAGTTTACAGTAATAGGCAACCGACCATGAGATGATCCAAACGGTGTGAGGCTCATACGAGTAAAGGGCAAAGGGAGTTCCTGGAAGTAATGCCCCGCCGGAGAATCGGCACACAAGCTCCGAAGTGACTAACACCTCAGGCACCAAGGCACCAACCTCGAACTTGAAATGCCCCTCCACGCCCTCCTCTTCTGGACTGTCAAGTCGCACAACAAACTGCTACCTACATTGATTGCCTTTCTAGCAGAAGCCCCTTTCAAATGGATCGATGACTTGCACCTCAACCCACTACGAAATTCTTGGTCTCCCCGAAGCCATTCGCAATGAATCACACATCCCGGCGCAAACCTTGAAGAGTGCCTATCGGAGGGCCCTGCTTCAAAACCATCCCGATAAATCGCAAGTCCAAAGCAAGGCGTCTTCACACGCTAGAACCAGCATATACTCCATAGACCAAATATCCGAAGCGTTTCAAATTCTTTCGAATTCTCGCTCTCGAGCCACGTACGACAAAGAATTAAAGCTACAACGCGAGCCCGCAAATACAAAGGACGGAAAGGGAGGGCAAGCTTTTCGTACGGGTGTTGAGACTGTTGATTTGGATGATCTGGAGGTCGACGATGCCCAGGATTTATGGTACAGGAGCTGCCGATGTGGGGACGAACGTGGGTTCCTCATCGCAGAGTCGGATCTAGAAGAAGCTGCAGAGGACGGCGAGGTCAATGTTGGGTGCCGAGGATGCAGTCTCTGGCTAAAGGTGCTTTTTGGAGTTATCGAGGAGTGAGAATGGCGCATGCGGTGGAAGTCGAGTCTTCAAAGACTGCGAGGACGAGAACAATACCTTGGAAGTGCTATTGTTCTCGCAAGCCATCTCGGTTGTGGCTGCCATACACATACACATTTATGGGAGACGATGGGACATCTCCAGTTCTACATGCGTATCGACTGGGCTGCACCATGCCATCAGCCAACACGCGTCGAGGAACGCTAGAAGCAAGCTTCGTTGCACAGCATGTACCGACTTCCTATGACTTCCAATCAATGGTCGAAACCTATCGGTCGCCTCAAACCCGCGGTAAATTCGTCTTGCAACGCCCAGATAGATATATGTGATATATTCATCCAGAGAACGCCAGACACCTCGGAGGAGCGAGGGTGTTTGGAAGAACCGATGTTGCTTTGTATTTTATGTATGAAGAAAAAAGGTTGCGTAAAAATGTGAGGCAGTTTTTAAAGGGCGGTCCGCATTTCACTCACCGCCGGGCAGATGGTGGACGGGAGCGGAGGGAGAACCTTGGAAGCCCTGAACTGCCTGGGGCAACTTTCCTGGGTGCAGGTGCCAGGTGCGTTTAAATTTACTCGGTACTGCAGCAGGCAGGGATCTCGATGTCTAGGGCCTACTAGGATTCGTAGAACACTCTTGGTATTATTGTACGAGTAGTTGAAGAATCCCGTTGCTGTACTTGACTGTCACGCTTGAGCACCAAAGGCCCCAAAGGAGCACCTCGTAGCTCACCCTTACCCCCCTTCCCTTCCCTGCCCCTCACCTCCCCTCCCACTCCACCCCACCTTCCTTTTTCTCGAGTCGTTGTCACTGGCACTGGCACTGGCGTGTGGCCTCTTATGTCCCCCCCTTCGCTTCAATGCGCCTCCTCACCTCCTCCTCATTGTTCAATGCCACCCGCTTCTCTTCTACCCGTATCTTAATACGTCCTGCCATCTGCCCGCCGTCTTTGGCAATAGGAAAGAGAGCGTTGACTTTGACGCCCTCTAGCTCTTTGTTGCGCCTCGCCTCCAGTAGTGTCTCATCACAGAGCTCAGGGTATGTCATCTTCATTCCGCGCTCGAGTAGTTCTAGGCGCATTTACTACACCACCACCGGCTTGTTACATTGCATCCACTGATCTCAGGATTCTAGTCCCCAGCTCAATACCTGCCGAAGCCGGTCCTTAAAGCTCAACCCCTCTCCTCTGACCTCGATTCGACACTGTTCCTACAGAAGAAACAAGATGTGCAAGCTTCATGGAGAAGGCGATGTTGCCAGTGCGGGACTCGACATTTCCAAGGGAAGAGAGATCCTGCCTGGCAATGTTGTCCCCAAGCACTATGACATTACTATGGAGCCAGATTTCAAGACACTGACCTACAAGGGAACCGTGATTGTGGATTTGGAGGTGGCAGAAGACTCAACATCCATTTCTCTGAATACCCTGGAACTTGACATCCACAGCACAAAAATCATCTCAGGAACGGAAATAATTAGGTAGGATAATATTCATGGATTCGAGAGAAAATTCAATGTGATGTGACCGGGGCTAAGTTGCTACAGCTCTACTCCTACTCTGGCCTACGATGAGGGAAACCAAATCACCAAGATCACATTTGAAAAGAGCCTTACCAAGGGTTCCAAGGCAGAGCTTGAGATCAAGTTTACCGGACAGCTCAATGACAAGATGGCTGGTTTCTACCGCTCCACCTACAAGAACGCCGATGGTAGCGAATCAACCCTTGCTACCACTCAATTGGAAGCTACCGATGCTCGCAGAGCTTTCCCATGTTTCGATGAGCCGGCCTTGAAGGCAGAATTTACCATCACCTTGATTGCTGACAAGAACCTCACCTGTTTAAGTAATATGGATGTGGCTTCTGAATCAGAAATTCAGTCGGAAATCAGTGGAACCACGAAGAAGATTGTCAAATTCCACAAGTCTCCTAAAATGTCGACTTACTTGGTTGCTTTTATCGTTGGTGAGCTCAACTACATCGAAACCAAGAAATTCCGAGTTCCTGTCCGAGTTTACGCACCACCAAACCAGAACATCGAACACGGTCGTTTCTCCCTGGACCTTGCCGCACGAACTCTTGAATTTTACGAGAAGACTTTCGATAGTGACTTTCCTCTTCCAAAGATGGACATGGTTGCCATCCCTGATTTCGCTGCGGGTGCAATGGAGAATTGGGGTCTTATCACCTACCGTGTTGTGGATGTTCTGTTTGACGAAAAGACCAGCGGAGCTTCCACAAAGGAAAGAGTTGCCGAGGTTGTTCAACACGAACTTGCCCATCAATGGTTTGGAAACTTGGTTACTATGGATTTCTGGGATGGTCTGTGGCTTAATGAGGGATTTGCTACCTGGATGTCGTGGTACTCTTGCAACATCTTCTACCCTGAGTGGAAGGTGTGGCAAAGCTATGTCACAGACACACTTCAGGGAGCATTGTCATTGGACTCCCTTCGCAGCAGTCATCCTATCGAAGTACCAGTGAAGAGAGCTGATGAGGTTAACCAAATCTTCGACGCCATCTCCTACTCCAAGGGGTCTTGTGTTCTTCGAATGATTTCCAAACATCTCGGAGAAGATGTCTTCATGGAGGGTATCCGCCGATACTTGAAAAAGCATGCATATGGTAACACCCAAACTGGTGATTTGTGGGCTGCACTCAGTGACGCAAGCGGACAAAACTTGGAAGAGACTATGGACATCTGGACCAAGCACGTTGGTTACCCTGTCGTGAGTGTAACCGAAAATGCTGGTGACAATACCATTCACGTGAAGCAAAACCGTTTCCTTCGTACTGCGGATGTCAAACCAGAAGAAGACAAAGTTCTTTACCCAGTATTCTTGGGTCTCCGTACCAAGGACGGTATTGATGAAGATCTCGTCTTGTCGAAGCGTGAAGATACATTTAAGCTCAAGGACACCGATTTTTTCAAGCTCAATGCGGACCACAGTGGTATTTACAGAACCTCGTACACACCAGAACGACTCGAGAAGCTCGGCCAGGCAGCCAGAGATGGTTTACTGACCGTCGAGGATCGTGCAGGTATGCTTGCAGATGCAGGAGCTCTTGCAGCTTCAGGGTATCAAAAGACTTCCGGTGTTCTCAACTTGCTCAAGGGATTTACCGACGAGAAGGAGTTTGTTGTCTGGAACGAGATTGTTTCCAGACTTGGTTCAGTCCAAGGGGCCTGGATATTTGAGGATCAAAAGGTCCGAGATGGGTTAGAGTTGTTCCAACGTGATCTTGTGAGCGAAAAGGCACACAAGGCAGGTTGGGATTTCAAGGATACCGATAATCACGTTGAACAACAATTCAAGGCAATGTTGTTTGGCAGTGCAGGTATGTCTGGCGATGCAATCGTCAAGAAGGCTGCCAAGGAGATGTTTGAGAAGTTTGCGGCTGGTGATAAGTCTGCCATTCATCCAAACATCAGAGGAAGTGTCTTTGGTATGGCCCTGAAGTACGGTGGCAAGGAAGAGGTAAGTTGTCGGTCAATGATGGCATGATTCATTCTAACTTGTCACAGTACGAAGTTATTCTTTCCACCTACCGTGAGTCCAAGAACGCTGATGAGCGTAACACCGCCCTGCGATCTCTTGGTCGGGCCAAGGACCCGGAACTCATCAAGCGCACCATTGCACTTCCCTTCAGTGGAGAAGTCAAGGAGCAGGATGTTTACCTTCCAATCAGTGCCCTCCGAACTCATGCACAGGGTATCGAAGCTTTGTACTGTTGGATGACTGAGAACTTCGACGCGCTGGCGTTGAAGTTCCCAGCCGGTCTATCGATGCTTGGATCCATTGTTTCCATATGTACGTCCAGCTTTACCAGCCAGGCTGATCTCGATCGCATACATAAATTCTTCGAGGGCCGAAGTACAAAGGGGTTTGACCAGAGTCTTGCACAGAGTGCGGATGCTATTAGAGCGAAGGCTGCATGGCTTGATCGGGATAGAGAAGATGTTAAGGCTTGGGTTGAGGCCTACCAGACTAAGAACATCAAGAGCGGGCTGTAAGATTTTGGGGGCTGTTAGATGATTTATTCTCCACTTCTGGGATAGGAAAGATAGCACGGTGTGTCTACTATCGAGCTAGATGAGAGTAATTACGATACAAAGTTAGAATTCTCATGTAACGTATACATTGATCTCGTTGTTTTCTTGTGATATATGTATATGCCTTTTCTAAGTTTCTTTGCTCGGATTGAGAAACTTGAATCTTTCCGGAAGTATATCAAGAAAGGAAGAGGAGCGCACTTTAATTTTCTATCTCATAGATTAGAAGTGAATCTTAATTCAACCTTCAAAGTGCCGAGCATGCAGTGAGCAAGAGAGTTGGGCGAAACTCTATACACACCTAGGTTTGAAAAAGATATCATTCTAAAAGTATCGTATAATTAAAATGGTTCTCTACGTGATTTAGTATAATTAAAATCAATACATCTTTATACGCGTAAGTATTTTCGGATAATCAAGTTAATTGTTCTAATGAATCTCGTATAATAGGTTCTTCAGGTGTGATAGGAATGTTTAGATAGGGTCCCTTTGGTTGTATATCTCTTAAATCACTAATCACTTAGCAGGATACTCGTGTATTCTTTTGCAATGTACAGTACGAAGAGTTAATCCCTCTTATTTTATATATACTACATGTTGGGCGAGTTGCTTAAGCTTGCGATTATCATATCGTTATTGCGGCCTTGATCCTCTATCCTTTCTATCACGTTCTGAGATATAAAAGATTCTTCCTTCCACTGTACTTTGGATCAGTGCTACCAAGCTAGGTAAGTTTCTCCCCCCATGTCGGGCGCAGTTGTGGCGCCGGATTAGGTACTCGTAACCGAGATTAAGGCAGGCTAGGAAGGTCTTTTTGCTATTGAGTGGTTTCATTATTGGGGGGACGTATTGTTGAGAGGGTAGTCATGTGAGGATGCTGGAGTGGTTTTTTGCTGTCGATTTTTGTGTTGTTGTCGGGGTTTTTTTTTCGAAGTTTGGTTGGATACTTTTGGGTGTGTAGATGGGTGGTATGGTCATTTATATTTTGTCGATGGTTTGCTGTCTCTCATCTAGCCAATCATTGAGGAACTCGTTTCTTGGGGTATGCATGAGTCTGGCTTGGTCGTCGTGTTTTTCTTGTAGGGGTTTTCCTCTTTGTACCATGCCCTATCGGTAGTGTTTTATCTTCTTGAATCTTGTCGGATTCCTCCTTTTCCCTGGGGAGGTCTGCACTTACTTTTGGTCAACATGCTTATTCCCATCTTGACTACTATTTCTATTTCCTTATTGGAAGACTAGCTTCAGGTAATCATCAAACCCGCAATCCGTTCTGCTTTTGACGGTTACAGGGGAAGAGGTGGAAGATGAAGCCTTTCACAGCTTGGTTTCAAGAGTTAGTTGTGAGTCAACAGGTGGATGTTTGCGCGTGTGTTGGGAGCGACAGCCGTTTCCAAGTCCAAGCAAGATATAATATAAGACCCTCGCAATTCTGGTTGTCGAACTCACCCACTCTGTATCCTAGAAAGGCCGGAAATATAGTATTACCCTCCTATTATGTGGGTTTCTTATGATTGTGCTGAGCGATGAGATATAATCGAGGGTCATTCAATTATCAGGGAACTCTTTGACTTTAGTAGCTCGGTATTTTAATGCAAGTGAAGTATCTATTCAGGTAGAAAATAACACTCTTGCCAACTACTCGCCGGACGACTACAAAAGTCCAAAACCCAATAGTGAATTTATGACTTCGTGGTTGAAACAAGCAATAGCTAAACTGACATCGACAAAGAAAGCTGAAGAGCCTATGAAGGAGGCAAAATTAAGTGTCGATGCCTAGGAAGTAAAAGAATGCCGGGATGTTTTTTTGCTGTCGTTTTTTGAGTTGTTGTCGATTTGGACTGAAAGGGCTTTTTGTTTTTGTACATGGGAGGAAAACTGGAGTAGAAGTAAATTGTGGACAGTTCGCGATTATTAGAGTTGTTTCTTTTGATTGGCTTTTGATTACTGCGTCGTGCCTGGTTAATATGAGTTTGATCTGGAAGGGTGCCATGTATATATATATTAGATGCTTTGGCATAACCAGGCGTTGTATATTGATTGAACCTCCCCCATGGCGGGAGAGTATGCATCTCTCTCAGAAAATTTGTCTTCTTTAAGAACATTTGCTGGAATCCATATTATAGAGGTCTTTTGTGCGGTGGAGAGAAAGATGAACAGGGGAATTTGTAAAGACCACATGTCGAATTTTCGATGATCAAAGTCAATGTTAGTTTCAAGTTACCGACCTCTTCGAGTATAGAGTAAGCTCTGTAACAACTTATCCGTTTGATTCTCCTAGTGGTTGCCGCGGCTTCGTTGGCTCCATCATCTTTTAGTTAGATCAGTGTGTTCAAATAATTCCTGTAGTCTTAGTTGAGCATGTAACCAAAAGTAACTTTGAATTAAATGGCGATGCATTTGTCTTCATTATTGTATGCTATATGGTTGTTATTGACGCAGATTTATCATATGATAAACAAGTTCTGCTCATCCTTATGGGCCTAACCTCGTCTATACAAGGCTTTCCAAAAAGGGATGGTTGATCTCGTGCTACTCGTCCTCGCTTAAGGGCACTGCTTAACGTCGATATGCTTTGGGGTAAACAAATGATCCACGAATCAAATAAACGGGGAAACAAACCATGATGTCAGAAGACGAGGACCAGTTTGCTATGCAGCCAGATGAATTCACCATCGCCGTAGTAGATAATGGACAAGGTTTTCTCAAGGTACCAAAAGGGGGAAAGCACCAAAGTCATCATCACCAAGATAGATGGGTCCTCTGAGATGGACCTCTACGATCCATGAATTTCTCCAATGAGACTATTGACAAGATGGGCTCTTGGTAGGTAGCAGGCTGGGTATCAGATATCAAAGACTGTCTCAGCTAGACGGAATAGTTTATGAACTTTTCGTGAGAGAATCAGAGTGTTGATTATATACCTAGACTAGAATAGAATAGTAGCGTAATCAAATCAGCCTGAGGTGAAACTGACTTTCTTCTAGGGTTTAGTCGCCAGGTGCCATTTTAAAAGGCTTGAGGGAATAGAAATTTCAAAGCATTCGTATAACCTTGATATTGTTCATGCGTTACAGTTAAATATGTAGGTTCAAATCTTTGGGATGGTACATTCTAGCCACGAACTACGAGTACGGAACTTAAAAATTACATCATCCTGGTCGAAGAACTCATGGACTTAAACTGGCGGTTTTCAGAAGAATGTATAGTATTGTAGTTTCGAAATATTCCCCAAGTTTTGTAAGTAATAAACATCCAGGTACCAACACGTTTCAGGCACTGCGATAATTCGCCGATAGTATCTGTAAATTTTCATTACCCAAGGCAGAGGACGTACTTGAGCCGATTGATCTAGATAGTGGCCAATAAGATATTCTAGCTTTAGAAAAGCTTGCATATAGTATACGAAAAGAATCAATAGACAACCTTAACCTTGCTATGTTAACATCGTTTCAACGAGCTTTATCACCTCTTTACGTTGCTATGTGAAGTATTGAATTTCTTCGCAGCATTCATATTGAGCAGTAGAACGAGTCCAGAGGAGAAGAATAGGATGAAAAACTTCGGGTGTTAAGGATCGCATTGCTTGGGTAGTTGCTTGCGACTTTGTGCATTGCAGTCATATTTACTTCTGGTCTAGAGCTGGATATTCAGAAGAGTTAATCCTGGGAGCGGCTTTTTTTCTTTTGGTTCACTGTTAAGCAGGTGTTACAGTTTTGGATCTTCAGGGGTGTAAGTTCGGCGAGAAAGGTTGTCAAAGTCCGCCGAGTTCTGTTTCGGCAGATAGTCAGTACTACCACAACTAAACATTGCAAAGAGGTCTCGTTTGAAGTGAATTTGGAATGATGAGATGTCCTGTCCTTGAGTTTGGACAGATTACGGACAGAAATAGTAGTAAAAGTAGCTGTAATCTTCGCAGTAGTATACGATTGAAGAACTGTTCCTTTTGGTTGAACGAAAACATACAGTCTAATTGGAAATAATTTTAAATATGAGTCTGTTTTCCTAGTTCCGCTATTCTAATGGTATTACAAGCAAGGCTTCCTTCCGAAGTAGGGGATCACAGTGTGGAGTCGGCTCGCTTATTTTGCCCACACAGAACTTTTATATTTTCTAAGAAATCGCCAATTGCATCTCGTACAACAAGACAACCATAATCTGTCTCGCTAACTTCTAGTATAGCAAATAAAAATACGTAAAAGTCTTGTTTAGTAGTAGATACTCGGGTAGGTCTTGTATAAGGGTAACTTGCTTCGTAAGCGCCTTTACCAGAAACCTACCTGAGTAATTTACCTACCCTTCAGATATCTAATCATAGAATCTATTGTATACTCGTACTAGTAGTGAAACACAGATAGCGTAATCCCTACAAGTGGACCTACTTAATCCCATCGGGCAACTGTCGGCACTTTCTACCTAGTGTAAACGGAATTTATCCAGCGGCTTTGCGAAAGATTCTCAGCAAGCCCCCACTATTGTAATGTAGTCCATATACACAAACAAGAGTTCCGAACATATACAAAAACGCAACTGCCCGGCTAGCTCAATCGGTAGAGCGTGTGACTCTTATTCAGAATCTTCTGATACGAGTCGAGATGATCACAAGGTTGCGGGTTCGACCCCCGCGTTGGGCTCAATACCCTTCTATTAATGTTTTTTTTTGGTTGTTTTCTTGATATAGTCTTTTGTGACTCTTAATCACAAGGCTGCGGGTTCGGTAAGTCTTCTCCTCATCTACTAATATTTGACCTTCACTAACGTCATTGCAGAGTCCCGCGTTGGGCTCAATACCCATCATCTGTCTATATTTTTTGGCTTTTTTTTTTGTTTGGAGTTTTTGTCTCCTTTGACTACTGTGTACTAGAGTACGGAAACTCTTATAGTGGGCGGATTGAGCGGCGTCTTACTAGTACAGTACTGTAATCCTAGCGCTTTGACCATGATGCCAAGGCCGGCAAATACGACAGTCATCGAATTTATAGCATCTTAAAAACTTGAATGTGAATCAAAGTTCTGATAGGTGTCTTGAATCACAGATATAAAAACCCATTCATGCTAGAAAATCATGACAGCCCGACAATGATCGTGCTTTCCGTTAGCATTCCGAGCTCAGAATGTCCAATTATATCCATGTGAAGTCACTTAGTAACTAGCTAAGGGCTATAATTCTTATTAGTATTGCTGAGATCCATTATGCTGCCGAATGTAAGAGAGGCGAGCATTACTCTATACACGCTATCAAAAGTTACTATACCAAAAATCTGGTATAAGTAAATCAATCGTTCTATTTCACCTTGGTTAATCAGGAGTAAATGTATCAATTATTCGAAACTATTCGTATAATCAACTTGATTGTATAAGCTCTTTAGGAAAATATTTTTATAACTCAGGTGCGTACAGTGTAATGCCCAGCTCTCTTATTCATATGAAGTTAATTGGTGACTGGCCAATAGCCGTGATTCTTATGGATTAGCGAAATCCGCTGTGCTGCCAGATGTCACTTGTACCTGCGGGATTCAATGATTCACTCTTCTCTTACGTGTTGACGTGTTCACTTACATTGACCTTCCTATATATATATGACTTTTCTATATGTACAGTATATATAGCGAAACTACCTAGAGACAAGTCCTCAAAGATACACTGTTTTTGCTACATACGTATTAGGTGACCATCTTCCTTCTGATCTGTACAAACGTGTATGGTGACTACGAAGATAGACATACGAACGAAAGAAAGCACCTGAAAGAAAATAGACCAAAGGCTTGATATTGTATAGTACCGATGTCGGATTTACCCCTCAACGCTATTGCCTCACTTCCTCCTTATGACCAGATCGGAAGTTCTCCGCCTCCGTACTCTCCCTATAATTTAGCCGCACCACTTCCTTACATCAACCACCTACGCGCGGATGCCTCCCCCTACCAAAGAGCTCCATCTCCACTTCTAGTCAGAATACCCGTGCATATTCGTCACCGACACCAGCAACTGCAACCACAGCCTCCACTTCTTCCCCAAATACAGATACAACAACACCAAGATCCTCAAATTCAACTTCAGCCCCAACCGCCTCCCCTGCTTTACCAAGCGCAACCATCACAAGGCTCGATGGCGTACTACTGTGCTGGTCCTTGGGTTTGGCCCTCGTTTCCTCCTCACCCCAAGCAAATATACGTCCCCAGACCTCCTGAGGTACAAGCCATCCCATACGTTCCGTATGCCGTTACATATCCCGGAGTCGTCTATCAATACCCTTGCCAAGTCGTACAATATCACCAACAGCTAGTTCCTATGTGGTTGGCGAACGGTCAACTTGGTGGATACCATTATGCTTAGGATTTGTTTCAGAAGGCTGCCGAATGATTGCTGAAAGGCGAATCTTGAAAATGAAAGTGAGTTGTGGTTTGGATTGATTCCCAAATTCACCGTTGACACTTCCAGACTCTCAAGATACGATGCATCGGCCGATTCCGGCAAGACCTTCCATATCTGTCTATTCACTCAAAATCTCACGTCTCCAATTTGGGTGGTCACAATAAGGCTGACCAAATCAAGGCAAGTCAAAAGTTCTGTCACAAATCACTTTCCTTTGATATTCGACACCCTATCACATCGTCGGTGAGAGAAGGGCTCGAAGCATTCTATGCAAATGATTTGATATTTCGCATGCCCCATTCTTACCTCAGAGTCTTATGAAGCACTTTATGCTAATTAGGTATTCAGGTGCGGTTACAGTGGGTACAGTAACGGATAAATCGTCTTTGGCGTTGGGCTCCCTATTTCTGCAAGGCTTTTCGCACATGGTATCACGCCGGGGTTCCGAAGATACTGCTGCGTCTTTCAAGATTTCGAAAGCGTAAATGAATTTTCAATATCAATTCCCATTCTCGTACGTCGTCCAAACCAGTAAGGCTGTGAGCTTCCTAGCCGAGGTAACACTACAGTATATTCGTCATGGTGGTGGGCTGCGATACATGGATGCTCTAAAATCATCCCCTATCAAGTTCCCAGTTCATATATATCCTAGCACTATATCAGCACAACCTATAAATTCGCTCATCGCGCAGTGGCTATCTACGACAGATCTGAATGGCCCAGTTCTTGAATACCAAAATAGCTATTAACCAAGACCTTAACCAATCACCGGGCTGACTTCTCTGCACCGAAGCTGCCGATTATGTTTTGGAACATGATCTAATAAAGGCACAGCTTCATAATAAGCTGCTTGCCTTCAATGTCCTGGTTTTTGGCTCTTCGATTTTCTCTTTTCTGCGGCTCTTTTTGTGTCATCTGCCTCCAATTTCTTAAGTCTTGAAGTCACTTGGGTTTTTCTTTTATCTAACCAACGCTATATACATTTACTAATCCAACTTGAGCAACTTCGACTATGTTTTTCTCGTTTTCCTTTCCTTTTTTGTTACTAGCCTTTTCGCAAATGTCCGTAGCCCAAAAAGCTTCCTCGACCTCAAGTGCACCTTATCCAACTCACACAATTACTGTTGGGGAAGTGAGTGGCCCTTTAGCCTTGTATATAATGAGCATTTCTAACAATTTGCCAGTACGGTCATGTCTTCACACCAGAATCAACTACTGCTGAGGTTGGTGATATCGTGGGTAAGATAGGGGTTGATGTTATCCCACAAAATGACACTGACATGCATGTAGAATTCAGATTCTTCCCCTTGAACCATAGCGTGCGTTCTCCTTTTGGTGGTGTGTAGCTGTGGTTGGTTGTTAACAATGAAAAGGTAGCAAAGGCTGAATTCAAGAGCCCATGTATACCATATGAGATTACAGGGGCAGGAAAGCAAGGGTTTTGGTCCGGATTCTTTCCCCTAAATGTCATTGCTACGCCTGCAAGTATTTCCAGCCCAATCCCGTTTTCAAAATACTAATATGTAAAGGCTCCACTATTTCAAGTGAAAGTAAATGATACCCAACCGATATTTTTCTACTGTTCGTCACCAGGTGCTTGTGTGGACAAAATGGTGGGAGTAGTCAATCCAGTAAGTAAATATCCTACTGATATTAGCAGGCCTGAATTGGATATGAACGCTCATTGTTTGATTCTTAGAATACGACACATACACTAGAAATCCAGAAGCAATTTGCAGCCAACGCAAGTTTCTACTTCAGCCCCGGTGAAAGCTTCCCACCTGAGGTTAAGGATGCAATTCCAGGTGCCACTCAGACAGGGTCTGCTAGCAGTTCCACGGCCACAGTGGTAGCCGCATCACACCATGAATCGTTAGGGACAGAAGCGATAGTCGGAATTGTCATTGGTGCAGTAGCCGTCTTGCTCCTGGCAGGTGCCTTGATCTACGTATGTGGCCGCCAACAAACAATTGGAGAAATAATTCAGCAGCACAAACCACGATCGTCGGCTTCTTATCAGTCAAGTCAACTGTCCATGGCATCTCCTTCCACCTGCAAATTCAAATCAGCGATCGACCACGTTACCTGTGTTAAACAGCAAAAGAAGTCCGCACATGCAGAATACTACGAAAGGCCAGAGCAGAAGCGTTACAAGATATTAAAGCCTGAAAGTTGCAAATTTATGCCTCCCATGAGCTTTAAATCAACACCTGGTTACCATAGCCAGCCAGAAACCTTTGTTTCTCCGCAGGGCTATCCAATACCTTATGGGGGGCCTACCTCACCAGAAGCTTACCAACGTGCTTATCAACATTTTTCACCAACTGAAGTTCCAATTAGTATGAGGTAAGCTTGTTAATTAATCTTTCACTTTTGTAATTTTGCTCACGGCAGACAGAATACAGAGAGGAAATTCGCTTTATGGACCCCACGAACTCCCGGCCAGCTTGAACCATGATCGCGTACCGCCATAACCAGGCCATGAGCTTCCAAGAAACGATACAAATCCAGAAAATCTTCAAGGCCATGGAACAATACTTTCACGGTAAACAAAAAGCCACTTTGTTTCAGGTGCGTCTGAGTTGTTGTATATATACATGTTGTAATATTTTCTTTTCTGTTCTGGAATTCAAAGTTTAGCGATTCATCATATAATGGATTTTGGAGTTTTTCGCTCGTTGTCATAAAGAAAGGCTGGGATTCTTACTTTCTGCAATGCTGTCATTTGTTTAAGGGACCTGGGCAAAGTGCCTGACTGGGTTAGAGGTGGGATGACATGGAAGTCCATTGTTTGGTGGTTATTACAACCACAAAAAAACCAACAACGTCTGGTGTATTTGTTCACCAATTCTTGGATTGGCAAATTGTACTAATCCTGGTGATATACCTTCATTTGAGTATTTAGCCATATGTATTTCTCAGATGTTGTTGTCACTAAATACAAAACAAATAAAAAAACAGAACTCAGTGAAGCAAGTGCAGATTTGAACAAAATCACTAATCTAATTAGTGTGTTTAATTATGCTAGCTCTCTTATCATAATTGTCCTCGTATTATTCCTGATTATTCCGGCCAATGGATTCTAATTTGGGATGTAGCTCTCCCATACCCGTGGGAAGCGACAAGGGAAGTATCACCAAAAAGTCGTGTTTTTCTCTCCATAATCCTGTCTTCTCTTGGCGAAATTTGTAAATCATCTAGCGAGAGGTCTTTGCCAAGCTCGGCTGAGGCCCCGAAGCCTTTAGGTTTGAGAATCCAACCCCTAGAAAGTGACCCATACCCGTCTGCTAACAAACACTTAGGTAGAAACAGTTCCGAATCCCTCATTTCAATTTTCTTTCCAGTTCCATGGGATACTGCCGTTGTGACATACGCAATTATGTGTCCGCCAGCCTCGCTGGAATAAATGGTCGGCATCCAAATATCACCTGTGGGGGTTTCAACTTCCGGAGCCAACACACCCCAAGACATCAGCCAAATCGAGAAACGCAGAACACTTTCAACTCCATGCCTACCGACATCAGATGAAGACCACTTGACTGTCTTTAGCTCTTGGATGTCGAATCCTTCATAAAAGTATTTTGTAGCATCTATCTTCCATTCTTCGAGGAAACCTTGAGGGAATCCGCAAAGCTTCGCTGTCTTCAACATCCACTTCAACCCACAATGAAGCACTGCTGATACAGTTCTTGTGAACTGCGAAAATTCAGCGTCTCCTTTGTCAACGTGATATCTCCAGTATCGATATCCAGGACCGGCACCTAATCTTCTATGACTTCCTTCAGGTGATACTCCCATCCCCAGATGTTGGCATTGGAGAGTCATGAATACTGCGGCTGTGAGACAATCTTCAGAAGGGCTTTGTTGGTTCTCAAGAAAGAATCCAGGAAGTTGAATCCAGCTTGAAGATGGGCTATTGTCGAGTGATATCCCTTCAAGGAGAAGCAGAGGCATACTTGTGCTTTGACCAGACACACCTGTCGTTGGTTTACACAACCAAGATTTCCGAGTTCCTATCTCTAATGCTCGTCCAGTACAGCACAGTGCGGAAGGGTCTCCTGCAGCAATGGCGATTGTGAGAAGCTGGCGATAACATTCGTGGTCCGAAGAATACATTCGCAAGGCCTCTTCATCTCTTCTGAGGTTTAATCCATTACCAACACTATTCAAAACAATCGAAATCTTGTCACATCTTGCATCGCACTCTCTCAAGTCCTTTGGCAAAGTTGGATTACCACCCGCACCCAAATCCATAATGTGTCCAATTTGAGCAACATAATTTGGAAGAGGATCCGCTTCCGCTGGTTTGTTCTGTCTAATCCTTCGAACTCTCTCAACCTCTGTAGAAAGATCGAATTTGTCGAAAATCATCTCTCGCACCTTTTTCTGCTTGAGACTCGTACTTGGGATTTCAGTTCCTAAAGCGCAAAGGTACCAGAGAAATTGACTAGAGAACACCAAGGCGGTTCTTTGGTATTGGCCCACGGCAGGAGCACAGGGGATGATGAAATCTTGCTTCTGTCCCAGGCGCATCTCGTGAGAACACCAAGCTCGGGTAAACCACTGGCAAATGATTAGCAAGTTTCTAGGTCAGTGCTTCGAAGACTGTTGATAGAACTTACTCTACTTCCCAATAGCTTTTCCCAAAACTCCTTGAGTAAATAATTGGTTGACATGTAAGGTGGCTCCATTTTCCTAAACGGCGCGCTCAAGAGATTTACGCCACTTTTCTCGAATTCCCAAATAAAGCCCCTCAAGAATGCCTGTTCCTTCACACTCACCTCGATATCACTCAAGGCTACAATAACAATGTTGCGATATATCTACTAGTTATTACGTGGATCATAAAGCTTAGTATATACGAGTACATATAGCCAGTACTCGTCCTTTCTATAGTATCAATTAATCAACTATTATACTAACTTTTATATGCTTTTGTTACTACTGTTTTATACTATTATTTACGAATATCTCTTGTACTAATACTAATCAGTGAGCGCGCATAGATTAGAGAGATTACTACCGCAAGTTTAGGTAGTATACGATAATCTCCTACATTATCGTCTTTAATACTCGACCTCTTAATTAAGCTATTCGAGTCTTTTAAAGTATAACAATTACACTCGAATACCAAACTCCGACAAGCACGCAATTATCTAACCGTTAAATCCTACTCTTATAAACGCTATTTAACGGTATATAGATTATTCCGTATATAATCTACCTTCGGTGTCGCTAAAACCCTAAAACAGGACCAAAGAACCTTAATAATAATACTTTAATAGTTTAAGAGGATTAGAATTATAAATTATACTATTTCAATTTTAATAGTCCTTCTAAGTATTACCTTTAAATCCCGCTCCTTTAATTACCGATCGAATGATTATAGTAGCTATATAACGTATATTAAGGCTAAACCGCGTCTACTGATATATCCTTTTAGTAATTAAGCTAGGTAGCCTAGCTATAATACTATATACTATTAGTATAGTAAACACTAGGTTAGGAGCCGGAATCGATTTATAACTAACTTAGCCTATAATGGCGGAAGTATTAGAAATACTAGGAGCCTTTCTACCTAGTACCCCTATACTATTAATACTACCTTCCTTAGTAATACTATTAATAATTGATACTCCTACGTACTAATAACCTAGGATATCTAGACTTAACTCTCTAGTAGTTTAATAATAAGCCGAGATACCTAACGAACAATACTTATATAAACGTATAGTGTACTATAATACTAAAATGTTAGGGTTATATAATAACGAGCTCTAGACTACCTTCTAGGACAACTTTACGGAATAGATTAAATAAGACCTATAGGAGTATAAAAGGAACTTAGTAACCTACTTATATAATATTCTTTCGAATTAAGGAGTTTATTTGTTAAAGGCTAATTTAATCATATAAATAACCTACTACAATGCTATATAGGATGCCCTTAATCGATACTATCTATATACGTAGACATATAACAATTTAATAAAATACTCTATAAGAGTAATAACTTCGAAGTCTCCTACCCTTATTACTCTAACGAAATACTTTAACGAACACCTAGAACTACAAGATAATAAAGTAAAACCTAGTATAATAAGTACTCTACTACTAGTTTTAAAGAGACTATATACTATAACTTTTAGACTAACTACTAGCTACTCCTATATAAACTAGGCTAGACTAGGACTTTCGACCATAGCCGCCCTAGCCGCCTATAACGTAACTACTCCTAATATAAAGAATATATAGCTTACTAGGGACCTCCTAGCTATTTTACAGCTAAGACTACCTAACAAATATAGCCGGGAGCTAGTAAACGTTAGTAAGATAATAAAGGAATCTATAAAATTCAAGGAACTAGGGAACAACTTCCAAGAACAACTCTAGATATTTATAGATGTTTACGTAATAGCTAGGCTAAATAATAATAACTAGGCCCTTTTATTAGTACTACCCTACCTATTTAAAGGACTAGCTCTTTTATACTATAATAGTAGTATCTATCCTTTAAATATACCTTTTCGCTAGGCTATATAAATACTAGTAGATTAATTTAAGAATAAGGACTACTAAACTAACAGCTTAGTAAACTAGAATTTAACTACTTTACGTTCTATAAAAGTAAAGTATCCTAAACTATAACTATCCTAGGTTTTTAACCTATATTTAAAAGAGTTAGAGACAATTCGACTACGTCTTATAACAGAGTTTTGTAGTAATCCTATATTCCTTAACTACCTAGTTATTAAATACCGAGACTTCAAAGTATATTATATAGTATATAATAACCCCTCGAATAACATTCCTAGTTTTATTTAAACTCTTTAAACTTTGATTATAAACTAGGAATATACTAATAATTAATCCTCTACCTATTTTATATTTAATTAATTACCTAGTTAATTTTTAGAAGAAACTTTATTTATAAATCGACAGTTCGGAAACCGAAGCGAGTCACATAGATAGCCCTATCGACAAGGTTCTTATATAAGATATATACTATAAAATAATAGATATATAAACACTTCTAAGTATTACGTTTATAAGAAACTAGGTTATAGACCTTATAATTACTCTAAAGAAGAAAGTAACGCCTTATACTAAGTGTATAGAGCTAAATATAACTCTAGTATATTAAGGGACTAATTCTAGACTTTCCTAATAGATATAGACTAAAATTAAATAGAAGATAATAACATTACTAAGATTAATAATAAGCTCGATATCAAAGATTATAAAGATATTAAGGACCTAGATATTAGTAGAATAGTCTTCTATAATAAAAATACTACCTATAATACTATAAACCTAAGAACTACTTTTATAGCGACCCTAGATAATCTTAAAGACAATTCTACTCGATTACTAATAAACCGTCTTTGTAACAAAGCTCTTTTATACTTAATTAACCTTAAAAATACTATAGATCTATTAAAAGACTGTAGTTAAAATTCAGAACTACTTTAGTACCTAAAATCCTACTTCTTTAGTATTATAGTAGATATAGGAGCCGCGGGTATATTGTTTATTAAATACGCCTAGTTTCTTATATATAAATCCTTGTTCCTAGCTACTAAATTAGATAGATCTACAGCCGGATAGTCTAATATTCGATATAGTATTAGTAAAACTAATAATATAAGTTTAGTAAAAGTAGACTCTCCTATTAGTATAGTAACCTTTTAAGTAATACCACCTAGTATTAACATACTTTTTATTATATATATTAAGGACCTCGATTACCTAAGAATTATATATAATAATCTTACTAAAAAGGTTACTATAAACAGGGGTAAAGCTTTAAAAAGTTACTTAACTGTTTGTATTTTTAGCTACCCCTTTATCTAGTAGGGTAACTAATAAGTAATAATAGACGAGTTATATAGTAAACACTACTAAACCCTCCTAACTAAACTAGAGCTCTAAAGGCTCTACCGAAGATTCGGATACTTATTCGTCTATAAACTATACAAAATACTCTAGCGAGCCGGGTATACTAACGTTACCTATAAAGTAATAGAAGTACTTAACGATTACTATAAAGAGTGCTAAATATACTAAAAGTCCCCTAGTCGATTTAAATTTATAATTTATAACGATTACGAATTTAACTTTAACGTCTACTTTAATATCTTCTATATCGAGAACAAGCTAGTAGGCTATTTAGTCGACGAGGCTACTAATTATTAAGCCGGCGATTAGCTTGTAAATATCAAAGCTAAAATAGTATAGGAGCTTATACTAAGAGAGTAGATTTATACGTACCTAGGACCACTAGATATGATTACTATAGACTAGGGTATATAACTCGCTAGTAGAGAGTTCCGAATATACGCTAAAACAATAGATATAACTATTAATTTAGTCCCTATAGAAGCATATAATTCAATCGGACGAGTAGAACAATACTACAAACCTATATAGCGAGCCTTCGATATTATATTAAACGAAGCTCCTACAATTAATAGACAGACGAGGCTTAGGATGGCCTTTAAAGCTATAAACGATATAGCTAGACCCTCGGGACTTGTCCCTACTCTACTAGTATATAGTACCTATATAAGGATGTCGAATAACAACGCCCCTAGTATAGATATGATTTAAAAGACTATCGCCTAGTAAAAGGCGATAAAAGAAGTAAGGCGCTATTATATAAAACACTAGGTATAATAAGCGTTAGCTAGTTAAAATAGGCTAATTACCTTATACCTAAAAGATCTACTACTTTTATACCTTATACGCGTATAGCGCGAAAAGGGTAGCTAGATAGGCCTATATCTACTTATAAAAGTAGAAGGAGAAAATATAATTATTAAGCTACCGAGTCTAAATAGGGATACTCCTTTCCGAACTATAGTAGTTCGTCTATATTATAAAGAAAAGGTAGACCTAGAAGGTACTAATAAAGAGACTTTTAGTATTGTTAACCCCCCTAAACTAAGCGATATACTACCTCCTATAAGGCTCTTAAGGCTACGTACCACTAATAAGAGCTCTACTACTATAGTAAAACCTACCGAACTACTACTAAATTCCGCTAGTACTATAGTATAATCATTTATAGCTCTAAAGTATTAACCGGAAGCCGCTAATAAACGACCTAGAGGCCGCCCTAGGAAGTACCTACTTATAGCTAAAACTTTTATTACTTTCGAACCTCGAACTCCTAATAATAAACTAAGTACTACGGACCTTAAAGAGATTAAAGGTTTTAAAGAGCTTAAGTCTTTTAAACTAATAGATCCTTCCGAAGTACTACTAAATATAATAATATTCAGTTCTAAATTCGTCTATAATATAAAGGACAAAGGTATAGTAAAATAACGGGATAAATCGAGGCTTATTATATAAGCCTAGGGTAATAAAGAGAAATACTCTATAATAACGTAATTACCTATAATTTAACGTGTAAGCTAGAGGCTAATACTTACTATTATAATACTCTTTAACCTACCTTTATATAGCCGTAACGTATAACAAGCGTACCTCTATACCGGCGAACGATTAGTACGTTAATTTTACGTATACCCTCCTACTAATCCACCTATTCTATAATAGGAGGGCAAAATACTCGAGGTAAAATAGCTATAGTATAGTATACTAGAAGCGGGTGTATTTTAGTACGCCCGCTATTTAAAACACTATACCGAATAATTACGTATATAATTATTAACTTATAATTAATACCTTTTCTTTATAAACGAATTAGATATAATAGGTACCTTTAGAATAGTAGGATTATAAATAGACAACTCTTTAATACTAGTAAATACTCTATTCGCTAAACGTGAAGAAGTAGAATTTACTACTACGAATCTACTACTTAAATCGAAGTCGCGTAAGGCCCTTATAGTATAATAACCTATAGACTTTAATAGAAGCTATATTACGCTCTAATAAGATAGATCGATTATTCTTATATAAAAGGATAAAACAAAAGATCGATTATAGCTTATAACAAGCCCCTACGAATACAAGGCACTTCGAGCCCTTAGAGCCTATATATCGAGCGTATACTAACTAGAAGCGGCATACAATTTATCCTTCGCTACGTAGATTATAAATCCGGATATAGGAGACGTAGATTAACTAAACAAGCGATTATAGTAGTAAATCAATTATAAAAACCGAGGACTAAAGTTTATAGCTTTATAACCTAGTACCTTAAAACTAGTATACTTTACCGACGGATCCTTTGTAAATAACTCGGATATAACGTCCCAGCTTAAATCGGTACTAGTACTAATAGATTATACTAGACATACTAATATTTTGTACTGGAACTCGTCTAAGTGTAAGAGAGTTACCCGAAGCGTACTAGCATCAGAATTGTACGCTTTGAGCCAGGGATACGATATAGCTATTTACGTCAAAACCACCTTAATACGCTACCTCGGACAGTATATACCACTCGAAATTTATACTAATTTAAAGTTAATATTCGATTATATTACTAAATTAGGAACTACCAAGGAAAAGAGGCTAATAATTAACGTAATATACCTATATAACGTATTCGAATCTAAGGATATCGATAATATCTCCTTAATAGAGGGGAAGGATAATCCGTCCGATTTAATAACTAAATCGAAGTCAAATAGCGCCCTAAAGAAACTAATCGATACTAATTATATCGAGATCAATAGAGTTAGATAGGTAGAAAGGAACTAGTAATATATTATTTTATTATTATTTTATACGTGTTTTATAGAGTTAGTTCTATACTTTATTATTTACTGTCTTTCGGCTATTTTATCACTTTATAAAGTACTCCCAGTGTTGCGATATATCTACTAGTTATCACGTAGATCATAAAGCTTAGCATATACGAGTATATATAGCCAGTACTCGTCCTTTCTATAGCATCAATTAATCAACTATTATACCAACTTTTATATGCTTTTGTTACTACTGTTTTGTACCATTATTTACGAATATCTCTCGTACCAACAAACAAGCCTGGCGTGTTTGTAAAGAGCAGTCATGGCAGGGATTGCGATAGTCTTTTCGTCTGTGGAACGCTGATTGATGTAGATTTGATCGATCCAGAGCCCCTCAAAATCCCAGATACGTCTCTGAATTGCAATTTCTGCATTACCAGTTATATCAGCACCATAATTGTAACATCACCTGTGAAAATTTCAGAGCATTGTTTCGCAAGAATGAAGCTTGCCAGAGTACTCGTGTGGAGCTTCTTACAGTAGGAGAATTTTGTAGCCTGATCTTGCATCCAAAAACAAATGTTGGGGGTAAATCGGAGACTTCTTACGGAAAATCAAGGTATCGAAAGGAACCATCATTTCCTCTCCGTACTCCTCCTCCATCTTATCCACGTACTTTTCATCCCAGCAGTAACTCAATGCAACATAACTGATAACCTCATCGTCTCTCTTTTGTAACTTCACATCAACAGGTGTCTCGTTGACTACCCTGAACTTGAATCCGTCCAACAAATCTTTCTTTACCTCAAATCTTTCCGCGATACTCGGAGACAATATCTTGAGTCTCTCAAGCAGTAATTCGCCAGCTCGGATTTCTGCCGCTTGAACGGGGAGATATTCTCTGAAGATGGCGGCCCTGGTATCTGTGGAAGCCTCGTGGAGGAACGAGCCAGGAATCTTTTGAGCAGGGAGTTCATAAGATATGGTGATGAACTCTGCTTGACCTTTGGTCAGCCAATTAATTCCTAGAAGGTATCGCTGATCGAGTGCGGAAGCCATCTTTAATAGAAGACAGAAAGATCAAATCCGTAATTTATGTTTGAGCTCTGATGAGAAGAAACTATAAGAACTGATCAGAGCAACCCAAATCAAAAACCAATAATGTAATCCTGTACCGCACTTGCATCAAGCTTGTCTCGATTTGGGAGTATCTCCACGAGCTGCGCTGCCTGTATCTAAAAATAGATTATCTGCTCCATGGGAGTTTCCAGTGTCAGCCCTGCGGACTTTCCGCATCATGGTTGCCAGCTGTGGAATTAGATCTGTTTGAAACTCACTTACGAGTATAATGTGAAATACTAAAAGGCATGTTTGGGTGAGATTAATGGAGATTGTGAAGATTGTAGGATCATATTTCTCCCATTCCATGGTTGCTGAAGTTCTGATAGACCAGTACAAATTTCACCAATAAATAACGTAACTTAACATCCTCGACTGTTCATTGAGGCAGGAAAATACTAGCAAACGACCCACAAGCATTCTTACATCAGGAAACTATAGTTTCCGAGCTGCTTTCAAACATTGCATTCCGCGTAACCACCTTTTAACCATTAACAAGGACGGGATATTTTTCCATTTGTAAGGGTACTTGAGACTTCATACTCCCCAATTCATTCTCTTATTGGCCAGTTTCAGCTCGCTTGTGCACAAGGAACGAGAAGATCTCGCTTGGCGGGGCTTTCACAACACGCGATTTACTTTCATGAAATAGAAGCAAGACAGTGAAAATAAAGAAGCAGATCAAACTCTAGAATGGTGGAACATAACGTCTTCTGGTCCATGTAGTACCACAAAATGGCACTTGCAACATCTGGTGAGTCAATACTTGGCCATCACTTTTCGAAAATTAGATGACATGCATGAATTTGAAACCCCTATTCTTTTACCCTTATTCTTACGCTTGCGCTCTTTCTAGTCATTTCTTGTCTTCAGGAGCTGGCAGTATGGTAAATTTGGTTACAATGTCACTCATGCGAACGGACCAATGCTACGGATGACTTGAAGTTAAGTATCATCAACTAATAGAGCCTCACAAAAGCATACCCCCGCTATATCTAGCCCGAAGAGTCTTTTCCATGTGAATTAAAGTTGAAGATGTAAAATGTAGAAGTTGAAGTCCAGTGCTTGAGGGACAACTCAAGTCAATTCGGAAACTACTGCGCAGGAAACTGTTCAAAAGATTGGAAAGAACGACGTTTACATACACGGAACCCCCGGATATTTGACAGGGAAAATCCTTACAACTGTACAAGGCGGCGTAGTGGTTCGTTTGCTTGACAGGCCGCTTTTTTCCATTTGAGACACTTCACAGCCTTGAACCTCAACATCCTCACCAGAGGCTTTCCGCAACAACTCCTTCCCTTAAGCACGATCAACTCTCAAAGGGATCTCTACGACATTTTAGCACGTGTCAAACATCACCTTAAATCGGCGACTGAGAATCGGACTCAATTTCGTCCCAATCTCGCGTCCTCCTTGATCGCCATTTTCCACCTCATACTACTGCGACCAAGATCATCGTATCTACAACAATGGATCAAGCAACTGACCCCGACAAAACTTTGATCCGAGCGGCACTCCAATCAACAACCTATGATTCCTCTGATAGAGATGCTCAACGTCCAGCAAAGCGGCAGATGTTGGATGCACATAAGCCATTGGCAGATGATTTACCAGCTAGCGAATTCGTGAAGTATGGCCCCACAACTCATATTAAACCTCTCAGCCTATATTGACATGCTTCAGGATGATGCACTATTATCGAGAATGCGAACAAGTTACTGTCACGGTAAATGACACTTCTTACAAGCTCCCAAAGAGTCTCGTCTGTTCCGAGTCAACCTTCTTCAACAAAGCTTTCAACAGCGGTTTTCTTGAAACTGAAGAGCAAAAGTTGAGCCTGACAGAATGTACTACGGAAACTTTTGAGCTCGTCGTCCAGTGGGTATACAGACACAAATTGACATTCGACATCGCTACCAAGAAAGAGAAAATGGTTGACCTACTCTTCGACTTCTTCAAACTTGCGGATCTCCTGGGTCTCGGTGGTCCGTTCTCTACCGTCATATCCATGCTCACAACTATTTTCATCGACAATGGCGCCCTTCTCCTACCAAAACATATCCGAATTGCGTATCAGCTACCAAACAATTACGACTTGCGTCAGCTTGTTGCCGAAGCTTGCGTGTCAAAATACATACGTTTTCTGAGGAAAGGTGGCAATTCCAAGATTCAGAAGGAAATGGATGCCTGCGAAGGATTCAAGAAGGATGTATTGGAGGGTGTTGCCGGAGCCTTGAAGTCAATTGAAACTAGCTATAATTCCTATGTCGTGAGGTTCACATGCCCTTTGACTGGGGATGCTATCGACTTGTAGCTTTAGAGAAGACGACGGAGGTTGAAGATCATGATATGGTTTCCTCCATACATCTTAGCAATATTGAAACAAGGGCCGAACTTCATTGAACATTGCTTCAGGGATTTGCGGTTACAGACAGGCAGAAACCCGTCACATATAGTGAATAGCTTTTTCAAAACTTCCATAGACGAGTGAATCGTGATACAATACAATAGATCATCAATTCGTTCCAAAAGCCATCAAATGAAGTGAACCATTCGATCTCTAGCGTCAACTTTCAAGGATTCACCTCTTTCCCCACCTTTTTTCAATTCAGGTTCTATTAAAGGTGAACAAACGGCCCAAATCAAGATACGATTTCCTTACAACCTCCAACCTACAAATCAATCAGGCTTTACATCGCGACTTTCACTCAAGCAAGATCCCGTCGACCTCGTCAGATACGCCAATCTCTATCTAATCATGCCGAGCAAACCACAAAAACGCAAGTCGGTCACCATTTCCGACGAAGGCGAGACTGAACCAGTCGCGAAGAAAGCGAACATTACGATGACGCCTTCGAGTAAATTTAGAAAGAGCTCCGACTTCGCTAAGTATGGCCATCTGAGGGAAGAACCAGAAGGCGTTACACAATTTTTAACGACTGAATAGGTTAATGCAAAAGTGTTATGACAGCCCTAGAGTCATTGTTGAGGTTGAAGGCTCCAACTTCACGCTACCAAAGGACCTACTCTGCGATTTCTCGCCCTTCTTCGACCGAGCTTTTAATGGCGCTTTCAAGGAGGCTATCGAGGGGAAAGTGACTTTGGAGGAAACGAACAAAACTTCTTTCGAGCATGTAATCCATTGGATGCACATGGGCAGTATCGCAGTCCCCGACCCAGCAGTACACGACGAAAAAACGTTCAACGAAGTAGTGAAGGAATATATTGGATTTTTCGTGTTGGCCGACAGGCTTGGTATCCCAGGACCATTTACGGTTGATATGCAGTCTTTGACATCTACCTTACGTCGTGGTGGGTATACCGTATCAAAGGAAAACATGCGACAAGGAACCAATCTCCCCAAGAACCACCCTGTGCGTCAACTTCTTGCCGACTCTTGCATTGGAGAATACGTATATTCTCTGACGGAGGGTTTAGGTTTTCGATTAGAAGAGGAGCTCGAAGAATTGGACGGGTTCGGATATGACATATTAATGGCATTTCAAAGAGCAGCCAAAGGAAACATGGAATATGATCATGATGGCTTATATATCGAGGATCCTCTTCATAAGGGAAATGCTGCGCTCAGAATTCGACTCTATTGAGCATTCGACTAAGCTCGCCTATGTGTAGCTCAAGATGAACTCAGCAAGCCTTATTACGGAGTGAACACCAAGCCGGTACTGGTCGCTGATCCTTACATATGCCACCGCGCATACGTTCATATCAATCATACTGAATCGTTGATTATTTCAAATCTTTTGCAGTATCCAATACAAGCAACTCAGCTCCATGTTTCTTAGCACACAAAATTGAAAGGGGATGAATACTAGGAAGTAATGGGTGGGTTTTGCGGTACTGGTTTCCGGTAAAAACTGCCTAGTCTCCTCGGGTTCTGGGGGATCTGTCACATACTAAATTCAATGATTTGCCAACTGGCAACTTCTACAAGCCACCGCAAGAATGTGATTTTTTGATAGCAACATACGTGATTAAATTAATTATTGGAGATCAAAGCTCCTCTTAGCCCGACTATCAGGTTGAGATCCTTGTGTTTCTTGGGATAGCCCCCCTTTCATATCCACATCGATGTTCATAAGCGAACTTGCACCCTCCGTAAGATACGCCGCGAAAGGAAAAGAAAAAACCCTGATGTATCGCGATCGCCGAAGTGAGGAAATGAATTGAAAGTGTGATCAACATAAACACGCGCGAAGAAGAATATCTTTGATCAGAATTGAATTCAATGAAATGATAAAATGCTCTGCTGTCGATGCTCACTAGCGATGTGTTAGCATTTTCCCTCATTATTTGGATCAGGTGAGTGTACCATAACGAGAGACGAAAGAGTTCATTTTCGAAAAGAGCGGGTAAACCCTTTTCCATTACATCTGGATCAATCAACTCAAGCTCCAACTTATGCAGTGTCTCCATATGCTTTTCGTAGAAACTTGCTGCATTTTTGAGGCAGAGACTGTAGGGTCCTTCGAGGATCTCTGCTAATCTTTCGACTTCCAGCTCGTCATCAGTGTTCTCCGATGTGAATGTTTCGAATTGCTTAAGTTTGTTCTCCACATAGATATCTGGGTCTTCTCCAGGCACAAGATCCAACTTCCCAATTTCGTCCTGAATTTCTTGCCATCTTAGGTTCGCATGAAGACGAATACGTCCCAAGCTACGACTTATCTTTCCGAGTCTCTCTAGGACGCCTTGTTGTCTCTCCTTGATTTCATTGTCGATGAACTCACACACTTCTTCTGTAGCTCCATGACTAAGTAAATTCATAATGAATGGCACCCAATTTCCATGCATTCGAAGCTCATCTAGCCTTCCCAGGCTATTTAGATTATCCAGATAGATAGTTGAATAGATACAATCTAAAAAGGCTACCCTGTATAAGCTATAGCGTGATAATTTCAGCATGATATCAATATCGTTACCACAGTCTTCGCAACATCGACTGCTGGGAATAACCTGTGTCCATGATTGTTCTGGGAGGTATCCCCCTCGTTCCTCTCGCAACTTTGAGAGTCTTTGGGACCGTATTTCTTCTAACTCATCAGAGAACTGAGAAAGAAAGTCGATGCAGGTTCGGAGAACCACGAAGCCTGTGACATCTTAGCTCATGCAGAGTTTCACCCTGGAGTAATACTTTGCCATACCTCTCAACAATTTGTTCATGGGGGCATCGATCCTCTGAAAAATCTCGCAGTGTAATTTAAAAGCTTCCAAGGTTATTTCCCTCCCTCCTTCCAGCAAAATACGCTGTGTGCCTTTCAGCCATTGGACACATTCGGCCCGACGAAAACAATCGTAGTCGTTTGCAATGATTTTGCTGCCGCTTTCCATGAACAATGCCTCGAAGTTTCTAGGTAATGCCGGAATCTGTGGCATTTTTAGGCGCACTATTAACGTCGGCACTTAGGAAAGAATCAGCATCAGTTAATGAAGGCTAACAGCACCAAGGGGAGACGTTACTATTGCAAAGATATCTTCAGAGTGTATTTACCGTAAAACAACGTTGTTGGCGGGATTCTAGCACCTTCGCTATGGATATTGTATCTTTATTGTCGTTGACTTCGGTCAGACTCGAAACCGACCTATTTGGACGTGAAAGTTTCTTCCACCAAGATCTTTTTAAGACTTTGCCAAGATCTTGACATGATAGGGAAGAAAAAAGCGTATATTCAATAGTTAGAGCTATCAAAAGAACCTCTGTTAGAAATATAGGAGAGGCAATGGACATTCACATTCTGTCTTTGACAGATTGATTAATGTTATTTGCGTATGCCGATAGGTGCTAGGGTCGACTAGAATGGTATGTGGTATTTCTGCTATTACATCTAGGCATAATACCAAATATATGGCAAAAGGAAATCAAACAGCATCCAGTCTTTGCGAGAGCCTCAAGAAACCCTACTTATGTACCTTAGCTGCGGCTAGAAGCTAATCTGCATGTGAAGTTCCTTCTTGCTTTTATTCCAAGTCTCTTCTACTCGTATGATGGTCAGGTAATGCGCCTTACGTGCGCTCATAACCATTTTTAGGTCAGGCTGCCCCGTTTCTCTATTAACGAACCTGATATCTACGACTCCATAAATATTTCCCTATGCTACCTGCCTCTATTCTCTTGCTTATGACCTTCGTGATGTGTGTGTTCTCCCACCCCTCATTGCCTTTAGCCTGCCCATTCAGCAGTTGGCAAAGGAACCCCGTAGGACCGAGGCACCAAGTGGCGTCCTGCCTTCGCAGGCTACTCTGTTACATGTCCAACCTGCAATTGCTGTATCCACCTGCTGTCTGATTCCTTCTGTGTGTAATGTCGGTTCGTTGTCGGGGTTTGGACGGCTCCTTCCTAGCGCTTCTTACTCCGCTTTCTCTCCCCTTCTAAATCTCTCTTTAACCGCTCCATCTGCGTCTTCTCGCTATAGTATGGTTCGTTCTGTGTGTGAGGTTTGCGCGTTGTAGTTGGTTTATCGTCAGGTATTGGACACCTCCCTCTCGAAGCTTCAATATTCCCCTTCTAAACACCTATCCACCGCATCCTTCGTTTCTCTTGTAGCTTGTTTATATATACCATCGTTTGATTATTTGCTTACACGGTTTTCGTTCGCATAGGCTCGAGGGCCTAGTAGTGGATGGAAATCACCTAATGTTTTTGTGGTACAGTGGTACTGAATTACTGTGGGCAATGGTAAAACTCTGATTTATAACCTACCACTAATCCATCGGCACCGCACCCACGATATTAAAATTCCTGCTTCCCCGTCCTTCTTTTTCTAATTGGTAGCTCTGGAGTAACATCGTACTTCAGGTTGGTAAAGGATACCACGTACAGTTGTTGGGTCTCGTCCATCTTGATAAGGCGTGTTGTTGAGTAACGAGCAAAAGATTCCGTGAACGCTGGAGACGTGGTGTTACTTTCGGAAGAGCACGGCCCCTAAGCTAAGTACAGCAGGCTTGAAAATCGATGCGCAACTGTATTTTAGCAAGTTATGTGAGTAATTAAATGATGTCGTGAAAACTGGGCAACTTTGCTGTGAATTGGGGGGAGTTCTGCATATATAGCAAAAGACGAGGGAAGGTTCTACCAACAACAAAGTCTCGCTGAAAATAAAATTTGTTGGGGATCTCAAAACGTTTTGAAAACGTTTTGAAAACAATTAGAAAACAATTCCCAATCGAATAGTTCGCTTAAGTCACATGTTTAGGGAGTCCAAAATCACCACAAAAGCTTGCAACGGCGAGACTTCACGAGTCTTCTCGAGCATCAAGGGTATCAGGACTGTTGGAATTCTAGGTGCTTTTCGTTGTTGCGTCTCTAATATCCCTCGCCTGAGTATTTTCGTTGCCCGCGTACTTTCCGTTCCTTTGAACATAGATGAGCGACTCACCCCCTTTCTACTGAGCGCCCAGACTCAACTTAGCCAGTCTCCTAATGTTAACAATCAAAGTCCTTCAGTAAGCGAATTGAATTAACGCCCGAAGTTGGGGTCACACTCCGATCCTGTGTTGGTAGCCACCCAAGTTTACATCAAAATGAGGAATTCGTGTATAGGGAGTCAAGCAACAATGAAATCAGAAATCTCAAAGATGCTTTTGTAGGATATTATCCAAGTCCACTATTATTTTTCTAGCTTTCTACCAGGTATCCAAAATTGCGTACTCAAAAGATTAGACCCAACAATCTCCCCAACTTCCCAGCACCTTAATACTAAGCCCCAGAATCTCCAGGTCCAGTCCCATGATACCCCTTCAAATCCTGACAAGGAATCATGTTATTCTCAATAAAGGCAACATCAACTTTAATACCATACGCCTTCTTGAACTTGGCTCCTCCCGGAAAATACGGAGCTGCAATCTCGATGTCTCCTTTAATGTGAACAGGTTCGTTGACACCAGTGGAGAGAGTGGTGTTGTAGAATAAAATTTGGTTATCGCACCCTATGGCTGGATTTGTGAATGCTGGTTGATTGGTTGCGTTTTTGTAGCTAGATCCTAATGTTATTTTAAATTCTCTGTTAAGATGAGGATGGCAACTTACAAGGCAAGAGGCCAACGTCCTTCTTCCTCCAATGGCGAGAACCTAGTTTTTGCAATACGAGTTGGGTAGGTGGTGTTGACAGCAAAAGCCTCCACAGTAATATCGTGGGAGTGAGGGTGGACATATTTATATGCCTGCAAATCAGGGTTGAAAACAGCTGGAACAGGAATTGTGCCGTACGCTGCAGTTCCTGCGAGACCAATTGGGCTTGTAGATGTTAGAAGAATGTATTCTTGGTATTGAAAACTGGTATAGCCATCCCCAAAAATATCTACAAAGGGGTAGGAGATATGAACACTCTGATATTTTATTAGATTGTGGTCTTTTCATGTCGATCAGGCTTCAAAGACCAACCTGGAAATCTGGAACTAAATTTAACCCCCCGAATTCAAGATCATGATCCAAAGGGACTCGGATGAGTAGCTGAACATGTGATCAGCTTTATACTATTGATTTCCAGCTTTGCGGAAGCTTCCTGCTCTTTCTCAACTCACGGGATAGCTATCTTTTGGAAATCCAGGAAGTAATGCCTCGTATGCTTTGGTGAGAATTCCGTATTGTGATGGGATAATGCTTCTGGCAACACTGTACGGGATGGGTACTAAAGAAACAGTGCCATTGAGAGTACCAGTCACACTATTTGGATATAGATGCCCAATTGGATTCGGGGAAGACTCAGATGTAGAATTCGGAAATACTTGTCGAGGAAGCAATCTCGAACTTACAGGCGAGAACGCACATAGTGTCAGAGCGAGAATGTTGAAGATTGTCATGATGGATAAGAGGGGCCAACGAGGGGTCAATGATCAAGCAAGGGAGACCTCACAACTTATACGGAGGACCTAGAGGAATCGAGGTTGATTGAAAATAAATTATGTACCTAGACCTAGTAACATGCGAGCTGCTGCAAATTGACGAATCGCAAATACCGAGTACAGGGTCGAATTTTGGACCAGTAATAGAGTCTCGCCAAGTTGAAATAGACCCGTATCTCCTTGGGGACATGCATTTTAGGGACATGTGAAGGCAGAGGATTATTAAAAGTGGATAAGAAGCCCCGACCCCTGGGGATCAATATGATCGCTAGCCGGGTTCGTTGGATGAGTCCGCGCGTTAGATTCGCTCGCTAAGGGGCTATTGTGGGTCAAATGATATAGATCAGATGCTTTTCCTTTGAGAAATTCAGGTCCCTACTTTGTTCCGATACGGTTCTCTGAAGGATGCTGAGTGAGATTCTGGCGGTACTGGACTCTGCCTGCAAGGAAGAGGGCAAGTATGCGAGGCTTACTCAGACTTCTCAATCTCCAAGATACCTATCCAGGCTCGCGGGGCCATCGTAGCATTCATGGCGTAGAATTCTCTTGACTCTTCTCGGAAGAATCAAATCCGTGTGCATTATTCAATGATACTTCGTAATCGATACAGCCGCAGGTGTACATCGTATATCGGAGATTCGGAGAAGCTACTGGTAATGCACTAGTTTTCCTTTGGTGATCTCCACAACTCCACAGCAAGAGGTATAAAGTGGCAGGGGGACGAACATCAAAATCAGACACTGCTCCGTACCTTTGATCATATATATTTGGAGATTCTCATTTGTACTTCGGCCTCATGAAAAAATGAGAGCTGTGGTACCTGAAGGGGGATATGTTCAACATCAACTAGATTTTCAGCTGTTCATAAAAACCACCGGCGCAAACTATCCACAAAAGCTCCATAGGTCGTGATTTGGCATGAAAAGAATTCCACAACTCACTTATTTTTACCCCACTCGGTATCGATTCTGAAATGGTGGGCCGTGCCGAAAAATATTTCTGTTTGAGGGGATATGTGGTTCCTATCAATAAGGTAAGCCGTGTTGCTGGCTGTCGTCCACATGAATCCTCTTGACCAATATGAATACAATCTCAGTATCCAGATTGTTTTCCTTGGAAAGTCCCGTACATTTCCATTCATCGTGAAAGACTCGAAAACATCTTTGCAGCGCACTCTGCTTATATAAAAACAGAAAGCTTTCAATTGAATATCCCAAGGAATTGCCGTCACCTATGTCCATTATGTTACAGTACACTATAAACCAATTCTCACTCAAAACTCCCAGCTGATACCCCTCACTGCTTCTTTTTTGATGCCGATCGCGTCGCATGCCCGGAAACCTTTGCGCTCTTGGGGGTCTTTTCAGCCTCCTCCTTCGCAAACTTCTCAACCTCATCCTGCTCTTTTCTTTCGGCATACCATTGTCCAGCTTGCAATACAAGCACACCAACCAACACCAGTGCCAGAATCGTATTACTAGCAGCCATAACCCTCAGACTATCTTCTCTCCCAAGAGCGACTTCGGTGGTTCCCTCTGCGACCCCATAGACTCCGGCTGTAACGATTCGCAGACCCTTGACGATGTTGGTAATATAAACCACAACTCCAATCACGTAGAGAACCAAAGATGCGCCATCGAAGAGGAGATTGGCCTCGGAAGGCTTAAAGAGCTTGGTAAAGAATCCGATGAAACCGATGGAGATCGCAATGTGGAGGATTCGAGGAATGATGGGAGGAGAGGCATGGATGAATTTCAGATGGGTTTCCAATTGATCGTAGTAGGAAAGTGGTGTCTCCTCAGAGGTCCAGAGAAGTGGGTAGTCGTATGGGAATGACGAGAAGAGCATGCCGAGGAAAAAACAAACCGCTATGATGGTGATTAGATATTGGGTTTCTGCAAAGTCGCATAGTTTTTTCTTGGTACTTACGGGCAATGATCATATACGTCGCAAAGGAGCCAGAGCCCCCTTGACCTCGTGGTTTGTCATAAGTCTTGAAGATTGACGCTTTGGTTGGATCCATGGTGCCGGTTCAGAAAAATGCGCAGGTGGTCTGCGCAATCTTTCTTATCGTTTGGTACAAGTAGAGGAGGGGTGGATTATCGCGCGCGTCTAGACTGTGGTTGGAAGCGTTGTTTTTAGCAACGCCTGAACAGCCCCTCGGAAAAAATTAAAGGTAAATAAGGAATGGACGCGACTGTTGCACTTCAACTCGATGGGTTGATGAAGAAAAGGACACGGAAGAGATCTGGGTCAACCTGCTGCTGTGCGATTGTGGATCCCCGTTGAACGCCTGTGTGCGCCTCTCTGTCGCACTGTCGCCTCTCAATAGCTGAGAAAGCGCGCTAAACCACTTTGGGCTTGTACTGGAGATTCATCTCATGCTACGAAGTACATCAGGCGAGACTTCTATATCAAAACCCTAGATATTCCAACGATTAACCTAAGCACCATATTTTCTGTGTTCCTACAATATTCCAGCTCAACTCTTCCATTCTTCTTCAACCATTTCCTCAAGCGATCTCTCTTACAAATTTGCTACCATCATCAACCCCCACATAGATAACTACGCCGCAGCAATCTCGGCCATTCCGTGGAATGGTAAGCCTAGGTCGCTCAGAAACATCCTCCAAAAATGATCTCTGCTCAATGCGCAAAGAAATTGATAAATAAGACGAGAAGACTCAGAAGAGAGATTTCTGGGAAATGATTTGTTTTGCCTGGTGTTGTGGGCCCTGTGCGAACTAATTACACTGTTGGAAGACGAAACCCGCAACACTCTTAGCCAGTGTAGCTAGCGTCACCTACTTGTTTGCTCCCCGGTGGTCTTTGCCGTTAGTGTTGTATTTGTTGGAGAGCACAAGAAGGAAATATTGACAAATGCGAAGGTCTCGTTGCGTCAACGCACATTATACCAGAAGAGTCTCGCTATAGCCAATCAATTGCAATTTGTACCCGCATCCTTCGCTGGGGTCTTCACCCTTCCGGTGCTTAATACACTATTCCCGAACACAGCTTCAGTTCTTTTTCTGTTGTGTTACAACGCCAAATTTAGCAAGAACTCGTGAATTTGAACTATAGGTTCAGAGTAGGAAAGCGATTACGTCTAGTCTCGTCATTTTACGTAAGCTCAAGGAATGAAACATATTACTCGTATTCTGGGGTCTAAATAACCAAGTTAACAAAAACTGTATTATCCCAAAAGCTTTGGCAAAAGATTGAGGACTACAGAATGAAATTCGTCATTATCAGCAACAAAATCGATTTAGAAGATAACCTGGTTATCGACACTGGAGCCACCCACGAGCTGCTTGTCAATTGCTATACTATGATTAAGTCTTTTCTTACAAGTTGCGACATGGGAAAGTCTATAGAGAGTATCGTCAACGTAGTTTTCGTAGATCATATAAGAAGATTCAACTCAAACGTCTCCAAGTACAACCCAAGCTGGGTTTTGGTATTAGTGCCCGTTTAGGCTCCTTTGGAAACAGCTTTAACAAGGGTCTATTCGAAGTCATCCACTTTGGTGACAATTTCCTGTCATCCAAGGTAGTCTTCTCATTGAATTACTTCCAGACTTACGAATACGTGAGCAGATGAGTGGTCTTTTGGGCCAGACATCACGTTACATACAAAACCTGTTGCTTCTAGTACTGCCTCTAGTCCATATATGTCATTATCAGACGAATCTCGATGAATAAGATGTTAAAGTAGAGGTTGGCGAAGAAGACACCCTAAGCGAACAGAGGAAAGTTAGATCTCCTTTTGATAACATAGAGTACGGTGAACGTTTTAAATCTTGTATTCTTAACCTACTAATCCAGAAGTGATTAATTCTCGAATCGCGAGTATGTCCAGATAGTCCAATAGTTCCTCTTAATTACAAAGGTCCAGCTGCCTAGCGCTGGACACTATACGCGATGAGGGGGTATGACGGGAGCAGATAGGAAACCTCCACCTTTCTCGCTCTCTCCCTCTTACTCTCTCACCCTCGCTCACAACCTCCACATCCCCGTCTCCGCCTCTCCCCCCTCTAAAACAAAAGTCCCAGCAAAACTAAACACCCCCAAAAAACCAATAAAAAAATCAAAAAAATCCTCACCCTCAGAGAGGGCGGCCTAGGACAAATAACCAGACGAACTGAGTTTTTTTGCGGTTTGACTAGTCCCAGTAAAGCTCTCACCAATGTTTCCATTAAGTTACGCAGCCATGTACCAGATGACATGGTGTGAGGGGTGTTACTTAAGCTTATAACTGTGAGAGGGGGTGAATGTAGTGAATGTTTGTCAGGGAATGGAAGGAATCAAAGGGTGTGGGGTGTTTTAGTTGAGCTGTAATGGGGTAGGAGTTTTGGTAATGGGTGTTTATGTATGATACTAGGTTTTATAAGGGTGTAAGATATACAAGCTTGAGATCCTTGGATTCGAAGTATCGGAATGAGTAAATAGGGGTGGGGATTGAAATGGGGACACTAAGTGATCAATGTGCCCTTGCATTAAGAAAGTCGTGAGCCAGAGACTCAGTCCAAACAGCTGTTCGAGTTCAGTCTGAGCTCCTTCCTCAGTCCACAGCCCGTTCACCTAGGCAGTTGATGAGACTCGACTCGTGTTGAGGTCGCTCGTTTCCTTTGCATTCTTCCCCTGCCTTGACTTGCTTAAAACTCGCTACTTGACCGTGGTGAGAATATGCTCTCTAGCGACAAGGGAAGCAAGTACTCTGTCTACCTCCATAGTTTCAACCATGGTTCCACTCCCCTCGCTCTCCTCACATATTTGACTGCCAAATACGGATCACGAGCAACGCGCAACCAAGCACCCCGCCTAGTGGGGATGTATCCTCAGAAGCAGTCACCAGCCCAAACTTGTGGATCGATGCATCGACTAGGCTTCCAATATACTAGGGTTTCACATTGTGGGAAACTTCAATGCATGAAGATCTTTTGTTTCTCTATTCTCGTCTTCACATACACCTTCCAAAAGAGGCCAACCTCACCCATCAAAATCACCAAAAACCGTATATCGACGAACAAGACATACATTCTTGAATTAATACATTTGATCGCAGCTCTATTTTGTTACGAGACCATCATGAAGTAGCCAGCCCATATTTTGTACTCATCCGTCGCCCCCAGGGACCAAAGTCCAAAATGCCTTCCGTCCCAGGACCCTGTCCAGAATCTATCTGTTCTCGGACCATTCCCCTCCGTCATTCCAACACAGCAAAAGTGTTGATCACCAACTTCAAAAATGGCTGAGACGTAGAAACTAGCCTAAAAGCTTCGTTCTCGTTATGGTCAATTCTGCCGAGGTCAGATGCTTACACTCGGGGGTCTTGTCGATGTATTTTTCTTCCCCTTGTGACTGGGCTGAGTTTTGCGATGGATATATTCATCGATGACATAAAGCCCTTCATTCTTGTCCTCTCCTCGTTCGTGCTCTCTGTTTTGCTATTCAGCTTCCGATCGATTGGAGCGCGATCTTCATTGGAACAAGCGCAACTCTCTTCAGATAACATGGGAAGCAACTCCTCTGGTCGCGCGTCGAGCAATGCTTGCAACACTGTCCCATCGTTGAGGTTAGTAGCCTTAAACACTAGCGATGACATTTAAGCCAGGCTCCTTTTCATCCTTGTCCACAATGGTACCACCGACTCTATCAATTTCCTCGGCTATTTGCCTGGACTTGTTATTGGCAGCCGCTCCGCCAATGATGGCTCCTTCTCCATCAAAGTGCTTCGCAATCTCCTCCAAGGGCGTATTTCGGGTTTCGAGGTAAAATTTCCATACCACGAAGAGTTCAAACAGAAGCCAGAAACAGTAGAAGAGATAGTACTTCCACGATAGGCGAGACAAGGCAATTGGATTGATGTATTGGTTGAAGAACAGTGAGAGGTCGATAGCGAGGAACAGAACAGTCATGCCTTTTGCGCGGATGTTATATGGCAAAATTTCTACCGAGTACCCAATGAGCAATCCAGACCAAGCGGTGTTGTAGAATACGTAATAGATAAATATGGCGACTACGACAGCGTTCGCGGAGGACTTGGATCCATGTATCACAAATTGAGCCGAACAGACAGTCCAAACCAAGTAGGTTACAAACATTCCGCCGGTCGAAATGAGGAAGAGTGTTCGTCGACCAAGTCGGTCAACAAAGAAACACATGCCAGTGGCCACCAAAATATTCGTGAACTGGAGAATACCATTAATGAGTAGCTGAAGTGTTGTTTCTTCGATGCCGATTTGGTTGAGAACAGCGTGGATATAATAACTATGAACAAGTCAGCTTTATGTAACAGATAACACCACTGTGGATCATACCTAACAAGTCCATTACCAGACCATTGGGAGAAGAATCCCAGCGACACAAGGATGATAAGACGATGTCGATTTCCAGGCTTTCCCCAAAGTTCACTCCAGCTGTTCCCCTCGAGTTCTTGTTCAAGTTTCAAGGTTCCTCTGATTTCTTGATATTCTAGCTGCACGACTTCATCCATTTTGTCTCCGGCGGCATGCGCATCGGCAAGAATTCGAAGGGCCTTCTCGTTCTTTCCTCTCGATATCAGCCATCGTGGTGATTCGGGTACGAACCTATTTGAAAGTTAGAGAGCGTACTGAAGTATTTTCCAAAACACTCACCAGATGAAAATCATCTGCAATGCCGATGGCAGAGCCTGCACAACTGAAGGTGTTCTCCAAGCCCAATCCGAATGAATCTTGTTAGTACCTAAAACATGATCAGTCCCATTCTGCAACACGATCTTCTGAATTTATTTACCAAAAGTCAACCAGGCCGCAAGGAAACTCCCCATATACCATGTGGTATTGTAGATCGCAGTGTAAATTGCGCGATGTTGTGGATGTACCAGTTCCGTTATCAAGAGAGGAGACGATCCATGGGCAATAGCTACACCAAATCCAATGAAGAATCGAGCGCTGACAAACATAGCAAAGGTAAATCCAAGACTTTGCAAGGCAACCCCTCCAAGCATAATTGAGCACCCGACCATCACTCCACCACGTCTTCCTAACATGTCGGCCGCATACGGTACAAAAGGGAGAGCCACGAGTGACCCAACAGGCCATATACTATTTAACAGACCAAGTTGGGATGGGGAAGGCTGGTGATAATCTGGATGGCGCGTTAGTTTTGTGAGAATCAAATGCTACGTGTTACCCACAATCCCGCCATTGCTCCAGAGTCTGAAGACCGTTCATCATCGAACTATCATATCCATTTGTGGCCGAAGTAAGGACGACAAACAGCAGACATATATACAAGCCCCGCATTCCCTTTTGCCTGTACCAAGTAACGCGAGGAAACTGCTTCCCCGCCAACTCGAAGGTTCCTTTCGTATGTTGGAAATCCATAGTTGAGGATTCGCGACGACCGAGCAGGAGGAGGAGAAGCTCGTCGAGGACTCGAGGCACTGACTGGCGTTTTGTTCAAAACCTGGAGAAGTACCTATCTGTATGGGGCCCACATGGTATTATACGAAAGCTCCGGGCCTACTTTATTTCAACCCTCACTTAATCAATTCCGGTCCACTTGGCGGAAAGGTTGGGGAAGCTTCCTGCGCCAGGCCTGTTCAAACACCACACGGCAGTACGGACCGCTTAACATCAATCTTCTATATACGGTGGCCGGGTAGTGCAATTTTGATAAGAGAGCCAGTCAGCAGCCGGAACGGAGGGAGGGGTGGTTATAAGCCATGAATCAGCTCTCGTACCATACAAACATCCACAAGAGTCACGACGACGAGTGGACTAGGGCCTTAGGGCCGGGAATAATGATTAAGAAGGGAAGGTCAACGTGAGCTTTGAAAGAGCTGTACCACAAACTGCCGGTATATTACAAGGGAACCGTGTATTTTAAGGGGGAGGGAGCGGAAGGAGACTAGACGAATGACCAAACGAGAGGGCCAGACGCTGACCGGCTAAACCCCACCCCTCCTTTTCCCTTGAGATGGGAGATGACTTTTGCCTCACAGTGGGCAGAACGGGGAGAACGGGTGTAACGAAGACGGACCGTGGCACGCGTGGCTCTCTCACACTACTCAAAGTCAATTGACCATTGGTAGGGGGGGGAGAAGTCCTACAACATATACCATGATCGTTGGATCAGGAACACCTCGATGTTGTAAGAGTCCATAGCCTGTCCATACCCCAGCTTCTTCGCGAATTCCCCCGCATGGTATAGCGTTTTATACTTCGTAGGGCCCCATGGTAATCTTGGCTAAGCACGGTGCTTACGGATCTGTTGTTTGCTCCAAAGGTACCTGAGAAATACATGTGTGCCCCCACCAAAGTCAATGTACTTGTAGCGATGGCACAACTGACGATGCCAGGGTTTGGGATAAATGGCCAAACAGAACGCCTGTGATTCGGGCTGAATGGCTGAGAACTCCCGGTCGAGAATGCCTAGGTGCCTTAGCATCCAATGGCTGCTAACGTTTTTCCTGCTTCTCGAAAAGGCGAGATGGGGGTCGAGAGGAGTCTACAGGTTGTCGAGTTAGCTATGCAATTCGGATTGTGGGCAACCGTACGGATCTGTCGTCGTCTGTCCCGAAAAGGAGCTGCGGTTCGTGTCTCTGATCAATCAGACGATCTCCCTACAAGGGTTCCTGACTGGTTCCCGGCTGGATGCTCGCCCCGTCATCCACTCACAAGCGATGTCCACCTCCTCCTCTACCAGACGACAAACCTTCCACTCATGATCGACCTAACGCCATGATCTCAACCAAACAAAACCTTATGTTCATCTATATATTTAGCTTTGATGGATTGATGATCCCCCTCTCCCACCCCGACCGTTTTTCTGGAAGTCCAGAAGAATATAGGTCCTGGAGAATCTGGAAGATTTGCAGAGGCTGTTTTCTTGGGTTGGCTGATCGATGCAATGCAAAAGCCGATCGTTTTGTTCTTCTTCGTCCGGCAGATGGAAATGCAAAAGACTCACTTCCAACTTACTCACTCTGTGTGTAACGTAGCTCGCTTCCACGCGGCGATTGTATGCTATAGCATGCAAATCCATATTGGTTCCCTTTCCATATATTTTCCCATCGTCAAATTCCTAGATGTGATGGAGATGACAGATTGGCGAAACTCAATTCCCGTGCCGGTTCCTTACGATGTACATTTCCCTCTCTTCTCTGTTGTCTCGCTCGTCTTACTGGATCTGTCGAGCTTTCGGTGTCTGCCGATACACGAGTACCGACACCACGTTCGAGTGGCTTGATGGAGGAGGACCGGGCCGAAACGGAACAAACATGTCTTCTCGGTCGTCTCTTTGGAGGTTGTTTATGCTGCGGAAAAATTATATATATATAGCAGACTGCAGCTCGTCACACTTGAATCGGGAAAGGACTAGGTCTTGAAACTATGTTTCATGTTTTTCTCTTTTATAGTGTGGTTCCACAATTTGTTTATATCCATCGAGCAATCTTTTTTCTTCTTTACTATCTTATAGAACCTGTCACTTTTTTCCCTTCCTCGTCTGGTCTGTGATAGATAAGGGGAGTCTCCTTGTTTGGTCCATCCGCCTTTCACAGTACCAAGTGGGGGCAGAGTAAGAGTACCATTTGGGCGAAGATACATTTTCCCAATATTCTACAATATCTCACTCACAGTTTACAAAAGAGGCTGGCGACACCAAAGGATCGAAGGTCATCTATTGAAATTCCCGAATCCGATTCATGAAAAGCGCGAGCAGGCAACTATGGGGGTGAAAAAGTCTGACGTCGAAACACGTGGATCAAGATCACCCCCAGAATGGATGGTACGTCTGAGTATAGTATCACTCCCATATATCTCTATCCATCACATCTCACCCCCTTCACTCGCGCAGCAGGTATTTCTTTTCCCATACACCTCATCTCGCACCACTCACCGCGCACCACGCATCTTGCCTGCATCCTCACATGACAGTGAGCCGCCCAACAATTCCGATCCTTCATCTTAGAAGTTAGGGCCTCAAGTCCTGCAACCCACCTCGCCTCCCACTACATACATCTCAGAAAAAAACCTTCGTACATGGAGATATACAGGACACTAATAAGGAAACATTACTTATACCCAGTGGTTCCCACGTGGTGATGAGATAAGGCGGAAACATTCATTCATTCGGGTGAGGTGATCAGTAATTCTCTCACGTTTCTCCTTCTCTACATATGTCATACTTCCCTGAATATGTTGTGTGTTGATTAGTCTTTCTCTCTCTTGACCCTTCATTTATTCTGTCTGTATCTTAGTCATGGAAATCGGTGGGTTAGGATGTAATTTCATTCGCTCTTTCGTGGTTACTGTGTATGTACTTGGGATGGAATGAGGTTGGATTGGGTATATCTAGCCGTGCTTAGTCTCGCATCCTTTTCTTGTCGCTGTTTGTTTCATCTTGACTCTTCCTTGAGATGTTTTCATGTTTCTGTACTTGCTTGGTGGAGTATAGTGTGTGGTGTGGAATCTGAATGTGCCTCGTGTTTATTAACTCGGTTCCTTGAGTTTGGAAAAGGGGAAGGGGGATGATGGAGGGGAGAAAGATGATCAGAGAGGCCTTGAGCACGGCGAGAGGATCAATCAATAGTATCTGATAAGGCAAGCGCCTAGCCACTCCTCCGACCCGTGGCGTCGCTCCGTGGGATAGTTCTTCGTGGTAAGAATCAGAGATAAGGGTGCTCGTCAACGTGGCACTACTCGTTCTCTGTCAGGTCGATTGGCGCCTATTTGACGTCAAAAATCGAGAAGGCTGAATCTTCTTCTTCATAACTTGCTGAAGCTGAGGAAACTTGTTGCGGTGAGGAGGCGGTTGCGCTGTTGATCGTTTTCTGTTGGTAAGACTTACTTTAACGAGCCGTGAATCTGTAGTTTGACGCCATGGAGAGTCTCCAACTGACATGGGTTGTTGAGTGATGGGAATCGTCAGCAAGTCGATCATCCGTAGACCTCAATTGCAAAGGCTCAAAGTTATGTATCGCAGAATCAACATTTCTTAACTCACCCCCAATAAAAAGAACTTCAGTCCATCCATCCATCCATCCCTCTCCCCAAATTATCAACTTCAACCACTCCCCTAACCCCTTCTCAAATCCAATAAACCAAACCAACCCAAACACCAAACCTCACACTCCTCGCTTAACCCCACCAAGCCACAGAAGTACCGTATTCCTGCCCCAACACAGCACTCAACATCCACTCGACTCTCCAACCAATCCCCACAAGAGAGACATGTTGGCGCCATGCAAAGGTCACTCATCGGGCCCCCCGTTGCCACGAGGGAGGTTGGTCCAGTGAAGATGTTGGGTTGTTGTCGGTGTTGGAAGGGGTCGTGGCGTTAAGTACAGTACATTGCAGATTCGGGGGATAGCTTGGAGAGCGCTTGTGGTATGTTGCTTATGTGTGGTTTCTATGGTGATAGAGGGGTGTGGATGTGTTTTGTTGGCGCTGGATAGGGGGAGGGAGCGTTCGGAGGTTGGGGTGTGTTGGTGGCGTGTACTTGATGGTATTGGAAGCTGGAGGAGGATGCTGAAGATGTGTTGTTTTGTTTGAATGATTACGATTGCAAGTTCTTCTGTGTCAATAAGAGAGCTTTCGCTTGGATATTTAATTACTTGCTATATATGTTCTTCATACGAAGAGTCTTTGAGCTAGTAACTCTAGTAAATATAGTAATTGTAATATCTATGGTATCTATAGTATCTATATATTGAAAACAAACCACTTCTAGGAAGTCCTTGAAGACAGTAGACTATTCAATATCGCATTGATGATCCTTTCCTCCAGCGGTTGGATTTCAGCCACCGCTTATGCTCCAACCCAACACATCAACGATGGCTGAAATTCTTCACCGTTTTCCAGCCCTCGGACGGCGTCAACAAGACGTGTGCCTCTTGACCACGGCCTCGCAATCTCATCAGCATTCATCCTCCAAGGCGCTGCGCTACAGCGCCTCATCCAACTCGTAGAAGGGAAATGAAATGCAATCCCACGATACATAGTAGAATACACGCGCGCAGCTTCAAGCAGGCTTCAGATCGTGGACCTCGTCGTTACCGCTCCATTGGCACCACGCGGCACCCAATGAGTCAAAAAGGACGATCCCTCGATGGTACCGGTACGTAAACGCGCGCAGCTCCAAACTCCCTCGACCAACGGGTTGGCGGCTCATCGATTGGTTCGGTGGGCCTAAGACCGCCACTCACGAACCCACTTGAGCCTCCTTCCACGTTATTTTCAGAGATGTTTTGATCCCCACGACCGACTTTGGCTCATTGTTCAGGTGGAGGAACCCCCATTGTAACCCGCACTGTACGTAGAAACCGAATGGGGAAGGAAGCGCGCGGGTTTCGTGGTGGCAGACGAAGGAGACTTCCCCCATTCGCCTCGCACGACTGGGCCTCCTGAGTGCTTTTGCTTGCTCTTCTAGAAGAGATGGAACCGCGCGGGCAATTTGGAACGAGCGGTACAGAGTATCCCCCTCTCCATGAATAACCACAGCAGGAAAGCGCGAATTGTATAAGTACATAATGGAAGGAAGGTCCAGCTGATAGAAAGCTCAACCTCAAAAACACCAAGTCTCAGCTCGATTATCGATACCGGCAAGAACCCGAAGGCTCCTTCCTCTTTCTTCTTCCCTTCCGTTTGAAACGTTGAAAAGATCAAACACCTCGCATCCCACGTACGGCTCAGAGCATTGCAATTGCCCCGTCACTCTTGCCATTTAGTTAGGCTTAGCTTACCTGTAACCCTACCAGGGCTTCGGATCATCTCACACGCCCACGCCCACGCTTCCCCCCCGTCGCCCATCATCTCAGGCTTCAGGGTGATTGGAATTGGCGCTGTGATCCGTTGGACTTCGAGAAGAAGCTGCTTCGTCTGCCCCGCCAGCAACCGAACTGCGGTGCCCTGGTCGTCCGCTTCAGCCAATCAGCAGCCATCTACCCCATTTTGCATCTCATTCAAGATCTCTTCGCGCCCAGGACCTCGTGCGAACAGGGTCTGCACACTCCTGCACCTATTTTTGGGACTCACATCGCACATAAATCCCCCTCAACACCAATCATTCTCCTCGGAGCCTCCCCGCTCGCAAACGCCCTCGACTGCTGCACCAGCACCAGCGGGAGTCACGTCCAATTGCGAGAGCTGCACGGTCAATAACTGCCAATTTTCATTCATTCTTCCTCTCTGCGTTGCGCCTGGATCCGGGTGGGAGCCTGCAAAGGTTGCGAGAATTCAGGAACCTGAGTATTGAATACTTGCACAAACCCGGACTGTTGGACAAGCGGCTTCCATTTGTCGCTCTGTTTCTGTTACCGTCACTGTCAGTGTCACTCACTAACCACCATTGTCACCTCGCCACGGAAGTCTGTACGAGTACCTACGTAGCCTCATCCCAAACACGCTTCATCTCATCTCATCTCCCTTCCCTCCAGCCCATGTCCCTCGACTTCGACATCCTCACTTGGATATCTTCACTATTGTCGCTTTCGCCAAGCCGTTCCTTTTGACATCTCCTCCCCAAAGCTCATCGACTTCTTTTCCACCGCCTACCACCGTGTCACCGCAACACTCGATTACCAGTGAGCACCCTCACCCACCTCACGACTCCTCCTGCATGCCGGCTGCACTCTGCAATTCCAGCCCCAAGCGCCTTTTGTCACTCGCACGTCTTTGAAGCAGCACGAGAGCCCACCAGCGCCAACGCCAGCACTCTCCTCCCCTCACCCTCTCCTCACCAAGAGCCACCCTTCACTCCCATACCCCGGTCTCACTCCCGTCACCCAATCCTACCCGCTTAGCACCCGCTGCTATATTGGGCCCACCACCCACACGGACGCGCTGACCACTGGCCACCCACCGACTCTGACACGCTCCACACATCACCTTGCTGGGGAAACAAGAAACACCCGACCAGGGTCTCTACCTTTTTCCTGCCTGCATCATTATAATATCTTCCACCAGCCCGACTTTGCCAGCCCTCTTTTTCCCCTTCCTCTTTCACGGACTGCCCCGTCATTGCAGCTTGCCAGCCTCTTCGACTCCGTGTCTATCATTTGCTTCCAAAGACATTCTTTGGCAAGACGACCAAGGGATACAAGATGGCCTCGACTACTACCACCACCAAGCCCAAGCTTCCCCAGCTCGAGACTCCTCTCACTTCGACCTTCCCCTCGGAGCTCTCTGCTACTTCTCTTTCAGCAAGAAGCCCTTTGCCTGGCTATGCCGATTTTATCAAGCAAGAGGAGTACATCAAGACACCCATCACTCCACCATCTGCATATACCGACTTCCTCAAAAGTATGAACAGCCCTGCGCTGGACAGTAAATCTTCAGGTCGTTCGACTCCAACCTCAACTCCAACCTCGGCGCCTTCAACTGGAACTAGTGATCATAGTGATTGCTCTTGCAATTGCGAAACACATAAATCACCCACCTCCACTACATCAAATAATTTTGTCTTTCCCTCCTCGGCACCATCCACCGGTCGATTAGGGCGCTTACGCATTCCTCCGTCCCCAGCCTACTCCACTGTTGAATCACCACGGAGCGCAGCCTCGAATGTCAGGTCGCCATTCAGTGCGAGAAGTGCACGATCACCATACGATTGGGATTTGAAGACCAAGGGAAGATATTTTGATGTCAAATCGCCCAAGACTTGCCGCTCAAGTGTCCGTCAGGTACGAGAGATTGTTACCAGAACTGTCACATATACTCCACGGATGAGCCCAGCACCAAAGGGAAAGAGAAGGAAGATTGAATAGATATCTATTTTCCTATTCAATTCGTTACAAACATTTACCACACAACACACACTTTACATCCACATTTTTTCTTTTGTCGGACACTATATAACACGAGCCACATCACTCCATATCACCTCACCACCGCATCATTACGATTTAACGCCTTCAATTCTTGACGAAATACATTTTACTGGGGTTGGGTCCTCAAAACTTGCAAGGGAGAGACTTTTGAACTTTTGAGAACAAGCAGGGAGGAAGGAAAAAGTCCAGCGACGTTATCGAAATAAATATTTACTTATTTGTTTTTGTTTGCTAGGAGTTTTCTGGGACTTCCAAGAGCAACGTTTGTTTTTTGGAGTAAGGAAAACCGGGGGGTTGTTTATCCTTTGGGAAAGGAAGATTTGGGGGAGGACTTTTTTGGATCAAGGAAAGTGCTACGGCATACCGGCGTTCTTATTTGGCGTTTTTACTTCAATCATCCCAGGGGGAGCTATGGGGTTTGGATCTTGGATTTGGATTTGGGAATTCTTTGGTGGGATTTACATTGGAGGTCCTCTTATCTTTGATTTGATTGAGCAGAGCAAGCAGAGGTTCGACTTTTGATACCATTGTGAGAAGAAAGAGAAATGAAATAAAATCTACCTTTTCAAAACTTTTACATTTTGACTTTGAAATTTTATTCGATATGATAAACACTTAATACAGTATGAATTAGATAATATCTAGGGTAAGGTAGAATCACATTTCCTCTTCGACCGGGCGGCGGTCTTCTTACGTCAATGTGATATAAGGTTCACAACCTACCAATAGGAAATATTCCATAATCCTACCCTAACCTACCCTACCCTACCCTACCAACCAAAAATGCGTTCCAACAAGAACTACCATACAAGTCCCGAGCCGCCCATGAATACCAACACCAACACTACTATCTCCACATATTATCCTCCTTCCGACCCGTCACCACTGCGTCAGATAGAAAGATTACGAGAAAAGGAGAGGAGGGTTACAACCCGTACGTAAGTCTTCGTCGCGTCATACCGTTCTTTTGTTTATTTTGTGTTCGGCACGCTTAAGGAAGTAGGTCGGATCTGGGGCCGGATGGGGTTGGCTTGGGTTGGGTCTGTGTTAGGTCTGGATTTAGGAGGGGTTGGGGTTTTTGTGGAGAGGGATGCGGTGTGTGTTGTTTTTTGTTTGTTTTGTTTGTTTGTTTTGTTGTGGTTGCACGAGGATTTTGTGGATTTGTGGATGGTGTTGGTTTGTGAGAGAGTGAGAGAGTGTGTGGGTTGGTTTGGTGGTTGGGGGTTTTGGGGGGAGGGGGTTGTGTTGGTGTTGGTGTTGTTGGTTGTGGCACTGTACTGACTTTCATATTATTATTATTATTTTCATTATTTTTGAGATTAGTGTTTTTACCTAGATGTAGAAGTAGTATAGTATATCTAATGAAATATCATGAAATATCCACCAAACAACCACCTCGACGCGCGAAAAAGATATTCTATGATTCCACCGAGGGGATCGTTTCCCCCTCCACAAATTTCATACCCAAGGACCAAGATCCAGCCTTCTTCACGACTCCCAGCAACCAGCAACCAAGACGGAGATACAACTTTAGGGTTTACTTGGGATAGGATGGAATGGGTAGATAGATAAAGCAAGCACGAAAGGAATTCTCCGCACCGTATCGTATCGTACTCATGAAAGATCCACTTCATACACTACATACACTACATAATATCAATAATCAATAATCAAGCTCGATCAAGCATCTCGGTGAGCTTGCTACCCTCCCCACATCCCTCACACATACATCCTACCTAGAGTAAAGCAGCACCAAACGAGGGGTAAGGTAACTGACTACCAATCAAATATCTTCCAGTAGTGGAGCTAAGTGCTGAATCCTTGTCGGCGCCTAAGCAGCTTGGAGGGTACACATTGGGGGGATTCATTGGTTGGGAAACGGGGGAGGGGCGGTGGTTTAAGCGCTGAGGTTTTTTTTGGGTGGTGGGTTGGTTGATGGAGGGGTGTGGCGTTCGTGGGGCCAGGGGTAGGGAGGGGATGTGGCTGAGATTTTGGACATTGAAATGGGGGTTTGGGGAGGGTTTCTTTGGAGGACTACTTGATTTTTAGCTGTAAGATTACTATCCCTTCGATGCCATATATGTACGTCTAGCCTTTTAGGTTCGCGATACCCACTTTTAGTCTTGGCCCTCAACGATAGTAGTACTTGGTTGGTGCGGAGCAAGTCGGGCCAAGCCCCGTAGCGCGTCTAGGTATTATTCCGATCGCTCCGACCGCTCAAATAGGAAATCGCAAACCTAAACAGCTAGACGTACATATATGGCATCGAAGGGATATACGCGAAAATACGGGACGGCAATTCTTACTTCATAATCGAGAGATGGATTCCCTTTTTTTTTTTTTTTTTGAATCTCGGAGAGTGCGTACTATACGGCAATGAGAGAGAGAGTGGATTTGGGAATGCAATGCAATGCTATCCTACTAATGCATTACCTACCTCATATCTACTCTAGGAGGAAAGAATGCATATACCATCCATCCAATTCTCACAGCATCCATCCCTTCTTTTTCTGTCTCGTACTTGAGTACCCACTTCCTTAAAGCCTCTATGTCAATATCCCCCTACGTACGTAACTGGAAATCGGGATGTTTTTTTTGGAGATATTGAATTGAGGTCTTTTATGCTGGCATAGGCATGTTTTCCTCAATATTGAGATATTGAGATATGCATGGTATGGTTGGCGGGATTATCTTACGGCACTTCCTTCCTGGTGGATGGATGGATATTGGCAATGGCTTGTAGCGAAGAAATGTCCCGATGCTGGAGGCTGGAAGTAGAAATGCAGATGCAGATGCGAGGGGACTTGTGGTACATGTGGCTTGTTGAAGAAGTCTTGGGAAGTGGGAGGGAGAGGATGGGGGAAAATCCTGGCGCTTAGGTGTGCCTGGGTGCGGGTTTTGTGATGAGATGTTAGTATCACGGGGTATGTTGGGTGATTTTGAGGGACTTTTTTTGGGGGGGGGGGTGCTTAGGCTACGAGGACAGGAGATGGGATAAGGTGTTTTGAGGGGAAGCACATGGCTGGGTTATGTTTGTGATGGGAGGAATATCTCTCGGTGGAAATTTCGTGGGGACGTTTAGGTGGTGGGAAAGTAGTGAGTGAGTGAGTGGTCGGAAAGAGATGGTGATCCTCGTGATATATACACACATACCCACTTTCCTTCCCTTTCAGGAGTCCTAATCCTCCACCTCCGTTGTATTCCTGCAATTTTCATCCGAATAAGCGGGTGTAATCGCAAAATATTTGTCGATAACCGTACTCGAACATGGAAAGGAATTCAAGTCCACCCCAAAGGCTGAAGAAAAGAGAACTCGTGATGTGATGAGATGTTTACCCATACATAGGCAGAACTACTCTAAAAAGCCCCTACTGGTAATTCCAGGTGACTTGACCTACAGTACCTTCTCCATCACGTTTCACGTTTGGGCCGGACCGGGTTCTCGCAACCTTTCAATCATGGATCTTTTCGTCTCGTCGGGGAGGAGTCCGTTTAGGTAATATCACGTAATCGCACGTTATGACAGGGGATCGATGTTTGAGATTCTGTACGTAGGTAGGGATGGGGAGTTATTCTGGAATTCTTCCTTTTTGTGGAGATGTGAGATCAGGGAAGAAGGTTATTTTTGAGGGTAGGAAGGGGTTTGGGAGATGAGGTGAGGTGGTGGTTGTTGGTTTCTATTTTTGGGGGAAATCTTTGTCTTTTGTTTAGATAGTATGTTTGTGGTACGGTATGGTACTTGAGATTACATGACACAGTATTTTCTTTTAGCTGTGGACCATTTCAAGATTTCGAAAACCCGTCTCAGTAATTTAGTGTTGCTGCACCGCTTAATGAAGCTCAAGTATTCTTCAACTGTGACATTGATGATTAGGTATAAGTTATATCCTCTAGGTGTATAGAAATGGAGAGTGGATGCGCAGGGAATTGCGAGAAAGAACGTATCAAGTAGTTAAAAAGTCCCCATGAAGGTAAGCGGCAAAAAAGGAGTATCTGCCGCCCTCGCCCGAACTATAACACAGCTCGTGCATGTGTTAAGTGCTCCCTCCCATGCTTGAAAAGTCCTACAATTATCAAGTTAGGGATAAAGAATCCTGGTTGTTAACTTGTTATAAAGTACTTGGCCATTTTCTCAAACTGAACAGCAGTGTAGAGGGATTAGAAAGATTCTTAATTTAAATGGAAGCTATTAATACTAATATACTATAGAAATGTAAAAAGGCACAACTATTTGCCTTTGAATTATTACTACAGGTAACACTTCAAAGTATGCTTAAACTCCTGATATAATTAGGCTAGAAGCCATTCGAAGAGATGTTAAGCTTTTGCTTATTCTATACTTCATTTTACAATGGACTAAAACATTACCGAGAATTACGATCATTCTCAACGTCTCGATGGCAACGTTTCGGCATTTCAACATTTGGAATTCCTTTCCATTCCAGACCCCCTATATAGAATGTTCCGTTCCAAAGTAAAGAGCCTCTGGAATATTCCACTTGGGAATGGAATCGTGCAATCCTTGGAATCGTAGTCCAGATGCCGAACGTTGCTCGATGGCTTACCAGCCCGCTAGCTGGCGTTAAAGACAAGTAGCTATTACACTCACCAAAGGAGGCTTTATTCGCTAGAAACCGGGAACTTTTATATGTTAAAGAGAATCCCATTCCAATCCATTATTTGATTCTTTTTTAAAGGTACTCTGGAATTATTCCATCTGGTATGGAATCGCTGGAATTGCATGGAATAGGTTCCATTTGCCGAGCGCTGATAGCGTCTGGAAGTACTTGAAAAGGACTATAGGGAAATTTTAGATATGGCTTCTCTTGGACGAATGCCACAATTCAAAGAGATTCTCTCTGAGAATGGAAATGTTCATTCACAGGGTAAGAAAGAAAGCGATGATGTAGTATGCTCTTTCCTGCAAGAAGAAGAAGAAGGAGAAGAAGGAAGCCTCTCTACTTGATTGGTATTCTGTACTGTACATATCCATCATCCCCAACACATCATTTCAGCGTCAGCCATTGTCCTTTTCCATACAACTCGTCAACCACTCGAACGCCCAGTGGTCCCTCGATCAGAAGCTGTCCACTTGCCGAAATGAGCTGTACTTATACTTCTGTCTTCTACTCTTGAGTTCGAAAGATCACAGAATATCGCGAATTTATCCGAATCAAAAATCATCATCGGAAGCCTCCTCAGAAACCTCCTCAAAGTCCTCATCAAAGATAGCTTGGGTAGTCACGAATGCCACTCCTTTGCTAGCGCTATGAAAGGCTTGAAGCAGGTCCGATGCGAATCCCTCTAGCCCATCCATCTCAGCTTGAAATCGGAAGGGCTTGAATTGACATCGGAAGGGTCTATCCGAGCCCAAAAAACCGAAATACTCTTTAACACAGGCTCAAGGGTGGCCCGTAAGATGTGATCCTTCGGGAGATTGGCTGCTGTTCTGAGATGCTCGGCCGTAAGTGCCAACTTCCATTTTTTTATTACTTTCTACAGTATCGAGGCATCAGGCTTGAAATCGCCTTCAAGACCCAGCCTATCGGCGAGCATAAAGTACTCGACGTATTGACTGATAGCTTTGGAGAGTTCTTCGGGCATTCAGCCATTCCAGTTTTCGTTAAGAAATCCTTTGGGGGTCTTGCTTCGCGATTTGGTTTCTATAGTAGGCCAGGATAACGCAGTGGTTAATAGGAAACAAGTGGTGTTTTTACGGATGAATGTAATCTAATTACAATAGATCCCTTCCAATTCAGCAACTCGATGTTCATTTCATCATTATCATGGATTGCACAGCATGTTCTAGAGTCCCCATGGTAGAACGGGTCTATACATTTGAGGTGGCAGGCATGACCTATTGTGGAAAATGTATTATCCCTAAGTCAGAAGTTTACTTCACATGATTACCGCTTCTGTCATATACGCGAAAAATGCACAGGTTTCTAAGATCAAGATTTGACGAGTTGTCACAAATTCAGGCCCATCAAAGAAAAATCATTCTCATTCTCCAAAGGTACAACATTCCGAGTACAACAACCACTATCCACCAGCCAATCTCAATCAAAAAACTTGTCGAGATTGTGTCTAAAATCCACCCCACAACAACCAAGACATCCACCAGACAAATGCAACATCTCCAACCTCAAAGGGCTGTAGCAAGTTGATCTCAAAAGAAGCAGCTACGGAATCATAGCATTTGGTATGGACGGAGAGGTATTTTCAGACAGATATTAGGACAACAATAAAGGGTATAGAGGGGTATCGCAATTTATTTGGCGCAAGTCAAGCAGATTGCTGAGAAGTAAAGACGATGAAGAGGAGTGACAGAAGGGCAGCCTAATGGCTATTAAAAGTGTCGATCGAACTGTGGTGGGTTTGGCGAACCACTTGAAGAAACGTAGAACATGGGGTATCGTAGGTTTAGAAAGGTTGGAAGTTCGTGTGGCATGGCGAATTCTAGACAGCAAGGCTAGGAGCAGAATCCGTGATAGATTCAAGAGATCTGGAAGTGATTAGCGCGCAAAAAAGACGTCAAAGACTCGTAAAATTACCTTAGATTGTCTTTTTTCGCATCCTCGTTCATTTCCTCTAGCTGCGCAGCGGCAACTTTAGCTTTCGCCAACTATATGATCAAATATCGTTAGTAAATTCCTTCAAGTTTCTGTATCAATGACGAGCAAGGGGAAAAGAAGAAAACAATGTGGGTAATAAAAAAGGGTATCGGACCGAGGCAAGTGCGGCAGATGAACTGTCATGCTCACCTTCTGCCGTCTTTGACTCTGCATCTTTACTTGATCCATCGGCAAAGTCATCTGCTGTAGCGTATTTGCTTGCTGAGAGGCCAGCACTGGATGGTGTCTTTGGGGATGAGAGAGATCCGAGCTTAGTCTATATGTAGACGTGAGTAAAAAGCATATACCGCATAGTTAAGACAGTCCACATACCTTTGCTTCTGCAAGTTCGGCGTCTTTGACCTTGAGTTTTGCCTCTGCTTCCTTGAGTCTCGCCTCGAGTTCTGCGGCCTTTCTGTTTCCATCCTCTACCAGCTCACCCATACTGTCAAGCAGAGATTGGTAATCGGATTGTGAAGTCTTGGCTTGTTGTTCTGCTTCCAATTTCTGCTTTTCAAGCTCAGCTTGGAACTTGTCCAAAGCAGCCTTTGTTGCCAGGTGTTCCTCCGTAGATTTTGCTGATTCCTGCTGAGCAGTCATTAGAGAAGCTTGGTGTTGGTCTTTCAGTGTCTGCAGGTCCTTTCTCAAAGCGTCTGCTTCAGAAGTATCTGGTTTCTTTGATTTCAGAGCCTCCAGCTCGGCTCGAAGAGCATCCGCCTCAGAGGTATCAGGCTTTTTGGATTTGAGGGCCTCCAACTCAGCTCGAAGAGCGTCCGCTTCGGAGGTGTCAGGCTTCTTGGACTTGAGGGCTGACAATTCAGCTCGGAGGGCATCAATTTCTGATGTGTCCGGCTTCTTGGATATTATGGCATCAAGTTCAGCCTCTGCAGTAAATTTGGCCATCTTCTCTCCTGCCAAATCTTCCAACGCGGAATCCAGTTCGGCCTTCAAAACAGCGAGCGCCTCATTAGACTTTGCAAGCTCCGCGTTCATCGCGTCCTGCGCAGCTTTGAGTTGCTCAGCGGTTGATGATGCTGTTGCTTGGCTCGCAATGAAATCCCTCTGCAGTGCATTCAAAGCTTCGGCATGTGTAGCTTTCAGCTGTTCTCGTTCGATTGCTTGGGCTGCATGGCCAGCGGTAATAGCTCTGTCATGGGCCTCATCCAAATTCTTTGCATGGGTAGATTTCAATTCCTCGAGAGCCTTGTTATGGGCGGTTTCTGCAATATCCAATTGAGCGACAGCAGCGGCGTGTTCTTGCTTTGCAGCTTCCAGGGTCTCAGCGTGCGATGCTGTGATCTCCGTGTGGGCTTTGGCAAGCTCGTCATGCTTGAGTTTCAGTGCCTCATATTCCTCTTTGACAGCTGAATGGCCTTGGCGCGCTTCAATTTCAGCTTCGTACTCCTTGGTAATCTTGTCAAGAGCAATTTGATGGTGTTCTTGCTCTACCTTGTGCTTCTCTTGCAAGTCGAAGATCTCCTTGGTCTTTTCCTCGAGGCGTTGTGCAGTCTGAGCAAGCTCCGATTTTAACTGGTTATGCAACTCGTCCTTAGAGCGCCCTTCCGCATCCAATTTTTCAATCATGTTCTTGAGGGATTCAATCTGCTGCTTGGCGCTGGCCAGTTCATCCTTGATTGATTCCAAAGATTTTTCGTCTTCGGAGCCTCTGGTTTGCAACTGTTCGTATTTGTCGGCTGCAGCTTTTTTCTCTTCCTGTGCCAATATCAATTGCTGCTGTGCTGCTTCAAGCTTCGATGCTAATGTGCTGCTGCTTTCCGTTGATTCGGTTAACAACGCCAGGTCGGCTTCGGATTTTGCCTTCAAAGTAACCAGCTCCTCTTCAAGCTTTGATAGAGCGGCTTTCGATTCAGCTTGTTGGGCCTCAAGGCTGCCTTTATGGGACGACTCTAATTCGGAGCGGGCTGCGTTGGCTGCTTCGATTTGCTTCTGAAGTTCGCTGGTTGTAGAAGCGTGCTTCTCATTCAACTCAGCAAGCTGCTTTTCAAAGGTTGAAGTAACATCCGTGTTGCCTTTGGCGATATCTTCTAGGTGAGCAGCTTTCAATGCCTCGATTGTAGAAGCATGTTCGGCTTCGAGGGATTTCTTCAGCGAGTTTAAAGCCCCTTCATGCTCCGCTTTCAGAGAATCTAGCTCTGCTTTTCCTTGCTCAAGCTGCAATTTCAATGCGGCCAATTCTGATGCTTGTTCGGCAGCAGCCGTCTGTGCAGCTACACTTGCGCCTTTTGCACTAGATAATTCTGCCTCAAGTGCTGCCAAAGAAGAGACATGCTCAGATTTGAGCTTTTCCAAGGCTTCCGCTGTCTCGGTTTCTCCCTTTGCACTCGCAGCCTGTTGTGCGTCTTCAATGGCCTTCACTGATGATTCCTCGGCAGCTGCCTTAGCCTTTTCGGCCTCCTCCAATTGAGCTTGTAATGCCTCGACATCCGATTTGTGTTTTTCACGCAGATTCTCTACCAGCGCGCTGTGCTCATTTCGAATGTTCTCCTCTGCTTCGCTGATACGTGCTGCCTCTAATTCGACCTGCTTTCCGGTCTCGGCCAATTTTGCCTGAGAAGAGGCGATTTGTGCCGTAAGCTCCTCAACCTTCGATTCACTCTCAGCTAACTTCGTCTTCAATTCCTCAATTTCCTTCGAAGATACTGCCGGGGTAGCGCTTGCTGGACGAGCAGTTTTAGCTGTGACAGGTGGCCCAGAGACAGCAGACAATCTCTTCTTTGCGTCTGCCACAGTTCCAGAAGTTGCTGGCTTCGTAATTGGGGCTGATCTGCTGGTTGATGTGATAGAGCTTGTCGCTGTTCTGGATGATGTAGCAGCTGGCTTAACAGGAGCCTTAGGGCTTAGAGAGCTTGTGGAAGTGGTTGGTCTGCGCGCAGTTGTTGCAGATGAAACGGATCCACGCTTTTCGGCCAAAGATTCGGGCTTTCCAGTAGAACTGCTCGAGGGAGCAAGAGAGGTTCTCCGGATGCTGCTTGCCAATGGCTTCTTCTTATCATCGCCTGAACCCCCAATTGATGATTGAGATTTATGCCCAGCGCTTGAAGATGTTGGTGCAGTCGCACTTGACGGTTTTCGGACCGTTGATCCAGGAACAGATCGAACAGGGGGTTTGGTCAATCCACCAGTTGTTCTTGTGGCAGCAGATGCGGTGGGTTTTGTTGTAGAGGAGGCAGAGGAGGTGGCTCGCTTTACACCGCCCAAGATTCCCGATCGCTTTGGAGGCACAGTTTCCTTCTTAACGCCATTGGCACTCTCTTTTGGGGGGGCCTCCTTTTCTGTCTCTGTATCGGCTTCTGATGCAACGGTAGTGGCTTCATCCGTAGATTGAGATTCGACTGGAGTTTCCTCTTGGGGAGGAACAACAGGGGTTTCAACTTCAGCCATAATGATGAAAAGGTGAATTAATTAAGTCGTGTGGCAGAAGCTATCCTGACAAGCTGTATTAGCAAAGGTCTGGCTGGGGGAACTGATCATGGAACCAGAAGTGCTCCTTTGATGTAGGAAGCTTCAAGACCTGCGGGTTCAAAACGACGAACCAACCAACGCAGCGGCACGTCGTATCGTAGGCCACAGCCAACGTGAATGAGCAGCTGCGAATTGAACTCTCAATTGGCCCTCGGCTCAAGAAACGTGGTGCGCCAGGAGAGAACAGATGACTGCTGATCTTCTTTCTTGGGTGGTTACTTACACTGTACTTGTTTCTTGTGGTGTGGTAACTCTGTACACCGACCAGTTCTGGGTTGACAGGCGCAAGAACTTGACTGGGAGAATACGCGACTGCGACTCCAAATGCGACTGGCGATGTTCCAAAGCTCTGCGACAGCGGTTTTTGGAGTTGCGACAGGGGATTTATAGCCACTTTCTTGACTACAGTGTACCGACCCGTATCGTATGGAAAGCGTGGTGACCGTGGACGTATGCGATGTGCCAGTGATCAATACTCTGGTTTTTTTGAATGCGATGGGATGGTAGAAAGCAGGAGGATACCTATGCTGATTTGGAGGGGAGCGCGGCCATCGGTTGATCTTGGGAGTTTTTATTTGAGCGAATGATAGCAGCTGAATCGCCTGCGATCAGACCCTCTCCCATGGACCCCAGCTGAACTGGCCAATCGGCCGCACGGTTTTTCCGATTGCTCCACTATTATTTAAATGACGATAATCAATATCATCAATTCGACAAGTCACAGATCAACCAAAACTGTATTTCAGTGAATTGTGTGTGATAAGGGATGTTTGGCAGACGTTGCGCTTGAGCTAAAAACTTAGGCTTACATAAAACGATAGGTGAGCTTTAACTTTTGATATATATGGTTCCACCAAAAGCACGTGAAAATCAAATAAGAGAGGCTCTGTACACGCTATCAAAAGTCATTATACCAAAAGTCTGGTACAAGTAAATTAATTGTCCTACTTTGCCTAGGTCAATCAGGAGTAAAAAGTATTAATTGTTCTAAAGCGTTCATATAATTGATTTAGTTGTATAGGGCCTTTAGGATAATATCTTTACAACTTGGGTGTGTACAGAGCAATGCTCGCCTCTCTAACAACTTCATTCCAGATTCAAAGGGCCCAGCTTTTCAAATTGAAACAAGCTAGTTGCTCTTTCTAAATAGTTCTGCTTACTGAGAGCAAACTGTCCACCTGTAGAGTTTGTTTCCCGTGCACATCCAAACCCGTCTTACTGATATATAGTAACCAACTGCAAGTTTTGATTTGAGTAGATACAATCAAAAGCATTCAACATAAGCACAAGAACCATTCAAACCAACTGTTTCCCGTTTGGGTCTCAAGCAAACGTTGGAAGAAGTTTCTTTCTGATTGGCCAGTGTTAAAGGGTGTAGTAATTCTTACTTGAACATTGCAAAGTCCGCCTGGAGATGGCAAAAGCATTACTATACTGGTGTGTAATCCCTGCTGCTTGCCCAAGGTCAAACTTATGGCCAGCGCATGAAAGAATTCCTCAGCTAATCAAGTATACATGGGTTATATTTAATTAGGCTGGAGGAGTGGATTTAACTACTTGGGTATACTCAAGTAATTATATAATAGTACTCTAAAAGTAAAGGTTAAAATAATTGTCGTTAAGTAGTAATCCGACTTTTTTTTGATTCGCCTCATTTTCAACATAAAACTTTCATGACTTATTATTGTCTTTAAAGTCTCCTTTATAAGTCTATTTATACTCTTTGTTATAAAATTAGCCCTTTGGCTAAAGAGCTACTCGCTAGCGCACTTGTCGCGAGTATTTGAAAATGTTTTCTCGCTATTAGAAATAGATAAAACAGTATAGCGTACGCTGTTTGCCTTCTACTAGTACAAGGGATTACATACTCGGCTAAACCGAAATAGGTGAACCGACCAGCCGGAGTACCCAAGGTACGCTACGGGACCTCGGACAGATTAGCGCAACTCTACTTGCTTAGTACTCCGACCGAGTCTGACCTACTTAGGTAGTATTAAGTAGGTGCCTTTACTCTACTTTACTCTACTTATTTGATATGCTACTTATGATCCGTCTCATGGATCTAAGTACTTAACAATAAATGTAAGATTAGCTTTCTGGCAGTGATACTTTGAGATAGATCCTCCCCTTACGAAGTCTTTTCTCAAGATATCTTCAAATCACGGAGACATTAAAATGAAAAATGCTCAAATAACCCAATATTTAACAATAAGATCATAGAAAGACTTAACGCAGAAGAGTACAACAAATGTAATCTTATGTAACAACGTTCTCAGGGAGACCCCCAATTCGAGACCTTCTCTCCCTTTTTTCTCCAGCCCCTATAAAAAAGCTCCAAAGAAAGAACTTAAGAATATCCTGCTTCCCAAGTCAGAGAACGAGCACCCGTATGATAGGGCCCTAGAGTTTAATCCCACTAAACAGATTCATACTTCACTGCCTTTAGAAGTACTATACGAGTGAGAAAGGTCGGCATTACTTTGTACACGCCTAAGTTGTAAAAATATTATTATAGTAAAGACCTCACACAACTAAATCAGTTATACGAGTAGTTTGGAACAATTGCTACTTTTCAATTCTTATTGTGCTAGGTGAAATAGGACAATTGACTTATTTATGCCAAAGCTTTGACATAATAACTTTTGATAGCGTGTACAGAGCAATGCTCGCCTCTCTGACAGCGATGTGTTAATTGCAGATCGTTGTGGAAACAGTGAACCAGAAAGATTGAATGAATGCTAGCCGAGTTCGCATCAGGACTTGACTTTTTATTTGTTTGAGCTTATAAAAGACTACCATAGCTAGAAGAGACTAGCAATGGACCTGAATAATTACTTTCACTTTGCTTTTCTGTTCTTAACTGTGAGGGTTTGACAGTAAGTATTAGAGCTCTGCTGTTGAGGTTGTATCATGCGGTCTTACATGATAGAAACGTCATCTGAATTATGGAAAGTGATTAAATTAAATAAATTAACTTTTTTCTAGCAATTTCAAAAGGAGCAAAGGATGAAGAGCCATCTGAGTGTCTAGCGGCAGAGGTAGGCACTAACTAGACTGCCCACAAAAAGGTTGAATGCAGAGCAAAGTAAAAAATCATGATAGCGGTCTTGGATATGCCCATTTGCCCAAAGTCCACTGGTAAACACCAAAGTTCCGCCCAGTAAACACCCCCAGCTCCGCGTTTGATGGAAAAGAAAGCGAGAGAAAGGTAACCTGCTAAGGTAGAGAGAAACCGAGTCCTGACACTGGCCCATTAAGCAACGATTTTGTCTGAAGAGATATCATTCAACGGGTAATGTTGATGCTGCTGAAGAATGCGTTTGCCGGTTTTGCAATTAGCTTGCAAGAAAACTGCTCACATGATTAGTCTTTGTCTACTGGTCGTGTTACTTTGAGGAAGACAAGTACATACTAGCACCGCCAGAAGCGTATTCATCATTCTCGAAGAATGGGAAGCCAGGCCGTAGTCAATTGAGGAGAGAGGAGTTCCTTCTCCAATCCCTTCAATTTCTTCCAATTTTCGATGTAAATCTTGGATTCTCCACGAAGCGAGGTACAATAAACTCCATACAACGCTTCTTCTGTCACTTCGTCAACTCCGGCCTGTGACAAGTTTCGCAAAACCACTTGTTTTCTTGCCCAGTAAACTGCGTCACTCTCTCCTTCCTCTATGTCGGATTTTAAGATATGAATTCGAAGAGCGGTCCATAATGGTCGATTGGATTTTCTGATGCCCTTCAATTTCAAGGCAGTCTTTTCGAAGCGTCGGCACAATTGGCTTTGGTGCTCGTTGATCCGGCTTAGAATACTCTGGGCCTTTTCTGGCGACAAGTCTGTATTTTCAAGCTCGTTTCGGATAAATTTGGACCAAAAAGGGTAACTTCCTCGCTTGTAGAGAAGTCCTTTTGCATAGACGAGTTCAGCATGGAGTTCGCCCGACGTATACTTGTGATCCAATTGGAGAAGTTCGAAGATTCCGTATCGAGACAGGAGATAAGAAGAATAGCGGAGCATGTCGAAAGTAATGTTCGGGTGTGTGCGGCTGGGCAAGCACTGTTTCCAATCACTCCCTTCTTGAAAGCCATTCTTCTCAGCAAGGTAGCCCTCTCTCCTCTTTACTTCCGCCTTTACCCTCGAGAGAAATTCTTGGAGAAATTCTACCAGAACTTCCAGAGCTTTGAAGCCTAGAAATAGAATTAGATTATGACTGTGTTTCGTTGAGGCTTAGTAGTGCACTTACCACCATCAAGGTCATCCAGTTGACTTTTGATGACTTCCTTGGGTTCCTGAGGAACTGAGAGTTGGGGCAATTGACTTGATGACACTAGCATAAACTTGTCAGTGTCGTTAGAGGAATTGACGACTACAAAGAAAAACCTACTGTTGTCAAGCTAAGCTCTTTGCTGGAGGTTGATATTGGCAAACAGACGCAAGAACCAGCAAACCAAAAAGAAATACTGCGGCAGTATATCCCAATGCAAAAGGCGCAGTGTAGCAGAAAGATGCTGTAAGCTTCAAAGGTTTTGGTTTAAAACCAACCCTCTTTTGGAAGGCCGCGAGAATGCACGTTTGTATTTCTGATTTGAAAGTTGAGTAGGTTGGATCGGTTGGTCGGATCAGTTTTGGTGTTGAAAGGCCAGAAGATAAAGTTTTCAGCCTAGGGCTTGGATGTGAGATGTTGTGGTGTTGGGTTGGGCACAGGTGAAGGTGAAATCTGTCATTCACCACGCAACCCCTTTGATACACAAAGTGGCCATACCCTGGACAGCAGTGAATGTCTCCTTGTTTGTGTTAATTTAACTTCCAAGTTTACAATTGTTTCAAAAATTCCAAGTGATTGATATTATTAGCCAAAAATTCCAGAATAATTAACATGATTGCCCCAAGAAAGAAGCTTACTTATTAATGGCTGTCCCAAAAGGGAGGGATTACTGGGGAAAAGATCTACAGATATTCCTTTGTACGCCGATAGACAACCGAGTCTACGAGTCTACGGAGGTCTCGCGCCGCAGCGACTGCCTCGCCTGGCAAAATATCGCTCCGTCGCTACCGCAAACGAACCTTACGCCACCCCACAAAACCTATGAATTCTCAAATAAGAACCTCAGCTTCCATAATACCCATCCGTTAGTCAGTGGAAAAGGTCGTGTGTAGGCCTCCCGTCGAAGCCTAGCTGCAGGGGGGAGAGTTGTCTTGTATGAGCGGTTAAGAACGACTGAGGGGATGATTGGGCCTCAATGATCGGCTACACCTGTCTCTCCACTATTCTTTTTTGCTTTTTAATTCTCTAGTTGTGGCTAAGTTGAGGTTTTTGATCTTTTTTGCTACTTTCTTTTGTGGTTGTCACTATCGCGTGTTGTTTTGATCAATTTAAGCGAGCGCGGAAGCGCGAGCACGAAAAGCGGCGTTGGATATTGCGCTCGACTACCGCGTATTTGGAAGGCGGCCCCTGCCATCGTTGTTGGCGTAACCTTGACTCCGAGTTCGAGCTCACAGAGTCACATGTCTTATGTGGAAATATTTGTTTCAGTGCTAACATGATACTTTGATAGCAGACATCACTTAGCTTTTTGGTCGAATTTTATCACAAGTTGTTGGTATGGTCGATCGGTTTAAAAACTAGGTGACAGAGGCTACTTTTGATTACCGCTCTCAAACCGCTATACAGTACTTCCATACTGAATAGAATCAAGATGATGAGGAGATATCAGTGGATAAGCCAGAAGCATAAAAGAACTTTCGATCACCCAATTGCCAACAACTCCAACATTAGATTTCCAAGTAACAACATAACACACATCCAACCAAGCCTTAAAGTAACAGTCATCGGAGAAAAGACCCGGAAATTCTGGGACACGGAATACAGCTAGCTCGACGTCATAGCTGCCCCAGGAGATTCTATGCTCAATTATTGCTCAACACTGGGCATTGCAGAAATTTGCTGCTAACCTCCAGGCTTGAATTAATCCAGGATGAAGAACCGGGATGGACAAATGATTCCGGCAGTTCGAAAGTGCTTCGGTAACGAGAAGTCGGGGAGTAGGTTGCTACGTAATTGCACCAAACCTGTGGACTCATCAAGACCCTCGTGCTGGTGGACGGTGTGCTAAGAGACATAAATAGCAGTCTCCTGTAAAAATGTCTAAATATTGGGGGCAGACTGGTTCGACAAGATTGTCGTTACTGTGATAACTCCCCAAGAAAATCCTTTCGCCCTAGAGAAGCGTGATGAGCGTCCTGCTAACTTTGGATGAGGTAGAAACTCTCTTAATGCTTAATCACCGAGGGCTTTTTCAGTTTCTGTTGGACATGACTCTTTATCTAAGAGGACATGGTTCCATTGGCATCGAGTAATTTATATTCGCTCCCAGATTCTTGGGCGACATTCCTTCAATTCTCGAGCGTGTTCTAGCCCGACCATTTGTATATACCAGGGCTGGTGGAGCCAACATTAGTCAAGTGTGTTCCACTGATCTCCTGATCTCGGTGAACTGATTTCTGTATTATTTAAAACTCCAAGATTCAACAGATATCTCTGGGTTAGGCTCTTGAATAATATTTGCTAAGTATACACATACTAAGAAAACATTTAGTCAAGTCAAACAAAACTAGCTATTATTCAACAGTTTGATACTAACAGTCACTGGGTTTGTGTTGTTATTAGTTGTTACACAACTAGTTCGTTTATCGGGATTTACCAGAGCGCAAGCAATCTGCTGCCAATTGTGGAAAGGTCGGAATTTGGAAAGAGTTTAACCAAGCTACTGGGAGAAAGTGAGATTTATTTGATACTGAAGGCCCCTATCCTAAGAAGAATGTTCTCTTGCTTTCTAATGTAACAGCAAGAAGTCTTCGGCGAGAAAATATTGAGAAGTGTATACGTCAAGGTGTCCAGTTTCGAAGAATCACTGGCAAAATGTCACCCCAATGTGGCCAAGGAATCTGCGAGCCATCATTCGCATCTACACGACCATACAATTTGCAAGCCTCGCAGAACTTTTTCCACCATGTTTCCTGTGATAAGGCATGTCTAGCAATTTCTTTATGGTTTGCCGTTCCAAAGGTGTCCACAAACTTTGGGAACCTCTTTTCCACATCACCTATCGTTTTGTAATAACCAAGGAAGCCCTCCTTTTCTGAAAGGAATGCACCCAGAAGCATGCAAATGAACTCGAGATATTTGGGAACTCTCTTATTTGCAATATCTTGCTTTAGTTGTGCGTCGAAGATGAGTGGGTATCTATCAGGGGAATTTTCCCTTTCTTCTGGGTCTTTGCCAATTCTGAGAAATTTCAGACCCCTGAGGAGTCTTCTCCGTGAGTCGCTTTGTTCCTGAAATGCAGTTCCGGGTACGCAGGCTCTACAATCACATACAAAACTTTTCACCTCTTGAAGCATTTCGCGGCGTTGGGCACTTGTTTTGTACAGCGATTGCCAGTAGCTGAACGTTATTTCCTCGCCAGCCATGATGTCTCGAAATGCGTAGCTTTCGAGCTGCACATTATTGGGATTATGAACGACCTTCATGTTGGGGACACATGAGTGGTTGAAGCGTGAGTGGACAACGTAGAGGTGACTGTGTGTTTTTGACAGTTTTTTTAATTGGTGGTAGTTGTCGGAGAGAGCATCGCGGTAATAAGTGTATTTTTTTGTGGCATCACCATTCTTGCGGAGCCAAGAGTATATCCTCCTTTCGCGCTCTCCTAGTTGGTTGACAGCGGCGTGAATGTCGGCTTCTGTAGCTTGGGAGAGTCGTCTCGGGACTACTAGGAGTGGCTCTTCTCTATATATCAAGGATCCTTCCGCGATATTGGTCTTAGCAAAACATCCCCATCCTTTTCCTGGTGAGGGCTTGAGCTCAAATGGAGCGTCATTTGCGATTGGAATATCTTTGTATGCTGGAAGGGATAAGTTTAATTTCCATCATGGTGAAGTGGCTGGATAACTTACGATGTGATGGAGGCATTTTCTTTTTGCAAGTCAGTTATAGACGACTTATCGTTCGGTGAGAACCACCTCAACTCCTCACAGTTTAATAGGGATTAGCTTGAAAGAAAAGTTTCAAGCGTGTCCTCCTGGCTTGAGCAAATTCCAGGACAAACGAGATCACAACTCTGCATATTCATGTTTCGCATGCCCAGCTGCGTACATGGTGGGCGCTCTGAAGAAGTTTCCACACCCCTTTATTCTTTTTTATTATTTTCGTGCCAATTTCTGATTCTAATTCTTTCTTTCCAAAAGCATGAGAGTACTAGAGGTTGCAAGAATGCGTGACTGGATAAGAGCAGAGAATCTTTACTTTTCACATCTTGTTATTTCACATAGGCTTAATAAAGAACAAAGTGGATTATACTAGCTGATTTCAACAATATTTTTGAAATACAGACTGAAATTTCATTTATTATAATGGTTTTTGGTTTAGCTAGTTCTTATAAGTAAAAGGCTTTATAACCTGTATGCTGGAAGAAGTCGAGTATATTCTCAACTCCTCTAGAGGATGCAGTTGTTCGTGACTACTCGATTTCTTCTAGCAGATACCCGAGCAAAGAAACTACAAGTTGCGTGGAGCAAATTGATTTGTGGCGTAATGACTTCCAATTTGTTCCTTTTATAAGCGTAATAAGTCTAGCACCCAGAATTCTACCATTCTAGGACATTAATACCTTCAACGCCACCCAATACCCCACAGCAATGGTCCACCACTGTATTCAATTGTTACAAGTCTTGCTCTGATATCAATGTATATCACCTTTACAATTAATGTTCAGTCTTTGAGGAACAAGAGAATTGTTCACTAGTAGAGGACAAAAGCCTTAACATAACACCATGGTATGGTAACAACAAACTTATTCTAAAAAAAGCAGAGATATGACAACAGATGCTTAATATAGTATCTAATTTCAGCCCACTACATTTACATGTATTTTTTGAAGACTGAAGATAATGGTGATGCACTTGCTCAATAAGCTCGGAACTACATTTGCCCGAATGGAACTCTACATCCGTTGATGAGGTAATTGCTTACTGCACTTGAACTCCAAATCACAAAACAGAAACATACCCCGGATTCTCACAGCTGTGTAGACATCTCAATTACTTCCGATGCAGAATGGAGACCGCTATGGAACAGCAAGTCAGTAGTGAAACTGCACTCACCTCAGCAGAACATGTCTCTACTCCTAATTTCACTTGCTTTCAAGAGTTACCATGGGAACTGAGAATGGCCATTTGGGAACATCTTCTCCCTCCCCCGCGGCAGATCAAAATTCGTTGCGAGAAAGCTTCTCACCCAATACATAAACGTCGCTTTGCAAAATCATTCAAATCGAACCAGCCCCTCCCCGCGCTCCTCCAAATATGCCACGAGACGCGCGACTTCATACTCACCACGTACCACCCGTATTTCCAGACCGAACATTCTCCTTCGTACACCTACACATCGTTCGAGAAAGATACGATCTCCCTTGACGATGGAGTATTGAGCCACTTGAAACGAAAGGAATTGGACGTGATTGAGAAACTCGAGCTGGCCGTTCAGGATGCAGCCTATTTCACACATTACAATTTGGAGATTTTGAAAGGAATGAAAAGCTTGAGGGAGTTGACTCTCCAGGATGAAATGGAGGGGAGAATTATTGCTGCGTGGGATTCAAGAAGTTGGCATTTCAAAGTTGCGGATGAATTCCGGCAAGCTATGTCGGTTGATCCTGGAGTAAGTTTTACCATCTCCACCCACTGTCCATACTGATGGAAGAGGGCTCATCTCGGGCTGGCTATGGTGCAGAGTCTCGTTTCATTTGATATCCCGACATGGTATATGGTACTCCAACGTTGCGTCATGTATATCATACGGTTGACGGCATGTCTGTTGACCGAGACGCATTGTTCCACTTTTTAAAACCCATCTTTTCTTGTAATTATCTATTTCGCGAGAGTTGTGATGCTGACTTTTTCTTTTAGTGGGAATGCCCAAGGATCAGCATAATGGAGGGAGGAGAAGAACTTGTGATGATTGAAGGCGGTGCAGCTATTCCAGGCTGGGTCCCCGAAGTGTCAGATGAGTACGTACAATCAAACGAATGAGCATACAGATTATGCTGATATGCTCATAGTCCTTCAGTGACAGACTGGTGAGGTATGATGTTAGTTCTACGGCAAAAATAGTATAGTTAATTCAAATGGAATACCTTGTCTAGATGCTTGGATTCCAAAACCAGGTAGCTGTTTGCTTCCTATCCTACTCTACTTCGCTGGATCATGGGCTATTGTTCGGTGTCTGCTTAGTTTGTGTCTAATTTTATTTAGAAACACACAAATTCATTGCGGTCAAAAAAGAACAATCGACAGAACCAGACTCTCGGAAGTTTGAATGAACTTCGTTACGATTCCTTCAGGCGGGACTTTGATTCCTGACCCAACTTACTATGTTGATTGCGCCCCTTTGTTGGCTTTTCTAGTTGGGATTTTTTGGCGCTCATGTTGTTGGAGCATCACAGATATTCACCAGGTTAACTGTTGCCACGCATGCTTACTTGCTGATCGTCGTGTGTGATTCAAGATTCAGTCTCTTGTACCGAGTATATGAGTCGATTCTACGGCACATTTATTTCGAGCAGCTTTCTGCCCTGTTCATGGGTTTCTTGGCGGCAACCTGATTATGGGGGCTTGACAGAGACCTTCTTAGAGACCTTCTTAAATGGGCTGTATTCTGCGAGATCTTCACTTCAAGGCAAACATTATGAAAACCGGTATTTGCTTGTCACCTCTCCTTTGACGCGCGGCATTGAGATGTTCTCCAATGAACGTCTCCAAAATTCCAGTTTATTGATAATACCATTGTTTAAAAGAGATGGTGAGTGGGATTCTATCTCAATGCCCTTCGTTTCTCGTGTTGGAATCGTGGTGGGTACCCCGTACTTGGCCCTTGGGTATTTTACGTCAATGATAGGTTGGGGGCAGGAGAGTAGGATTTCGCTTACGTAGACAGACCGCAGCTTGTGGCACAGTGAAGTGATCGCCTGTCTAGGCTTGTACTACTCACTGCTACATAGCCACAAAAAGTCCAATCACTAGCGCACTAGTTCCAGGCTCCTGTGCCTCCATTTTCTTGAATATCCACCAAGACGATACGCGAGGGGCGAGGTGTCCGATCTGGTGCCTCATTACCTCATCTCCAACGTTCAAAGCAGACTGTGTTTTAAACCTCAATCCATCTATAACTACACAGATCTGGCACAAATAAGGATCTAGTTACCTTTCCCACTGAATCTGAGACCGGAACGCGTCTAATTGGTTGTCAACCAACACTACCGCCTTTCAAGCGACTTGGACGCGCTCAAAATAAATTCGCATCAATACTTTCGATTTCTCTTCAGTCAAGTCCCTCACCCCTAGCATTTACACCAGTTCAATCGGACAACAACGCCTGATCACACAATGGGTACCTTTCAGCCCTCCCAATGGCGGCGTATCTACCGACAGACCCTAACGCTCATGCACAAGAATTTTCTCATTTTTTCAAAAGCACCAATTTCAACGACTTTGAGATGTCTCATATTTCCAATTGCCGCTACGCTGGTCTTTGTTCTGCTCAAACATATCGGTGACACTGATAGTTATGGATACACCAAGAACGACTGGGGCATTGCAAACTCAACATTTCCAGTTAAGGATTTGGCATCCGCCATCACAGCGTCGTCCTCGCAGAAACTTATTTTCGTCAGGAATGGATTGGCAGTTGAAGAGATTGATTCGACTATCAAAGGCGTTCTTGGTCAACCTGGCATGGAAGCTGTCCCTTCACACATAGTCGACAACCCAAACGAGCTATTCGATCTATGCAAGCAATCTCTGCAAGGGCACAGTGATTGTTTTGCCGCAGTCATTTTCCAGATCTCCAACGAAACTACCATCGAATACACCATCGCAGTCGATAACTCTTTCGTGGGTTCCTATGATTCCTATGGTAGCTATCAAGACGACAAGTCAAAGACTTCCCAGACACTTCTTCCACTCCAATGGGCCCTAAATTCTCATCTTGGTGGGTTTTCGACAGTATCCAGGCCATCAGTACAACCAAGAGGTGGTAATAATTATGCCTCAACTTATGAGCCACCTCCAAGTAGTACCGCTGAGCTATGGTAGGTATACTCGCATTCCACTTTCTACGAAATTCAGCTAATGGTTTCCAGGCTTTCCATAATTAGCACTTTTGTCGCTCCAGTTTTCATCCTAATTTTGATCGGCGTGGTCTACCATCTTGCTATCTTTGTTGCAGCCGAACGAGAGTCCTCCATGTCTGAGCTCATGGCTGCGCAGAAAGTATCCATCACACCTCGAGTTCTCTCGACCTTCTTATCTTTCTTCATTCTCTACTTTCCCGGATTCTTGATCAGCTCAATCCTCATGACGCAAATTCTATTCACAAAGACGTCCGATATTTTAGTCTTGTTCTTGACCCTCCTAGCGGGTGCATCGACGATTACATCGGCACATTTCCTGGCATCTTTCTTTCGGAAAGCGCAGCTCGCTGGACTATACACATCGACCTTGGTTACGGCTTTATCTCTTGTCACTTTGTGTATGTCTCTGACAGTGGAGAATCCCAGTGTCCAGGTTACCGCGCTCTCTGCTGTGTTTCCGCCGATAGCCTGGTAAGTCTTTCCCGATGGAATGATTTGAAGTTATTCTAATACCTCGCAGGGCGACTCTGATTGGAGATATTGCTCGGCGCGAGTACTATCAACAAAGCTTTTCTCTTGCACAAATCAATGGTAACCAGAAAGACGTGGACGGTTTTATTGTGAAGTATCAGATTATGAGCGGATACCTGTACATTTTGTTCTTCATTCTTCAAACCGTCCTTTATTCTGCTGCAACTTATGCTGTTGAACGAGGTTTGTGGGGTGTCACACGGAAATACACGACTATCGATGCCACCAGCGACGTTGCTGTTCGTTGTACCAGTCTCTCAAAGACATACAACGCCAAGCGACGATGGTATTTCCCATTTTTAAAAAAGGGGAAGTCCGTCAGGGCTGTCGATAGTCTAAACCTAGAGGTCAAGAAAGGGTCTGTTACATTCTTGCTCGGTCCTAACGGTGGTGGTAAAACTACAACTTTGAAATGTATCGCCGGAATGACAACGATGAACAATGGATCCCAGCTGGAACTTAATGAAGCTGGTCTAGTGTTTGGAATCTGCCCTCAAAACAACGTAAGTGACGACTGATTTGTATCCCTCGTTGACTGCACATACTGACCTTTTTAGGTCTTTTGGGATGAGCTGAGTGTCCAAGAGCACATTCAAATCTGGAGAAAATTGAAAACCGCGGCAGTCGACGACCTGACTGCTGACAACGACGACGTAATTATGGAATGCGACTTATTGGAAAAGACACGTGCTCGAGCCAAGACTCTCAGTGGTGGGCAAATGAGAAAACTTCAACTTGCCATTGCGTTCGTAGGAGGCTCGAACGTAGTTGCAATCGATGAGGCATCTTCTGGTTTGGTACGTAATAAACCTTTCCCACAAACAACATGTGAGATCCTCGGAAATAACTGCTTCTGATCTCCGACATGGATTGGGGAAACCAGAAACATTGTTCCTGCCAAACTATGTTGGGTATCAGTGATGGTCATATGAGAGTATTCAAGACAGAAGATTGCTAGAGACTAGTATCTCCCATGGCAGCTTTGAGCGATGCTAACAATTCCGAAGGATCCATTGTCCCGCCGTAATATCTGGAACATTATTCAAAAGGGACATGCTCGTCGTAGCGTTCTTGTCACCACACACTTTCTGGACGAAGCCGACGTCTTGGCTGATCACATCGCTATCGTCTACAAAGGCAAGCTTGTTTGTGAAGGACCTGCACCCTCATTGAAAGCTGCCTTTGGCGAGAAATACTTGATTCGCAGCAACGAAGAATCCGATGGCGAAACTGAGGTTCACCAAGCATCTAATTCGGCTGACGCAACCAAAATGGTCCAGGAGCTAGAAAGAGCGACAAACAATACTTACAGCTGTTCTTACCCGACATTAGAGCAGGTATTCTTGAAGGTCACATCTGAATCGAGTGCGGCAATTCGTCAAGCTGGCGGTGATGGTATTATCGGTGATGGCGTCGCTTCTTCTACGACCGAGAAAGAAGAACCTGAAAATTTCGACGACAGCAAATCACCGGATCTTGCTCTAGACGTAGGCCAATCCATCGGTTTCTTACACCAAGTAAAGGCACTACTCGGAAAACGTTACGCCCTTCTCACTCAAAAGGCTGGCTGGATATCTTACGGAATCAATCTAATTATCCCGATAATTATCGCCGCAGCCGTTGCGAAATATGTCTTGAAATATGAGCCAATTCAAACTTGCGCTACCAATAGCGAACTTCTCCGCAATCCATCGCTTTCACAATCTTCCACACGCTTGTATTCAGACTCAGAAACCAACCAAAGATTTGGGCCTCTAACGGGTTTTTACTCCCCAAGTCTTTACAATACTCGCGATAGTCCAGTTGCACTCTTAGGTCCCGCTGCTCAATTCTCTGGCGACGTACAGAATGAATTATACGTCAATGGCATTAATACATTCGCATCGTCCTCTTACACGAATAGCTCCCCCAGCTCGTCCAGTCAGCTTGGTAATCGCGTGCTTGTGAATTCCAGCGAAGCACTAGCAGCGCGCCTATCTGCGAAGGCCTCGTCCTCGTCCTACCGGTCAAGTAGTAATATTCCAGTGCCCATCTGGGCCCCAACTCCGCAAACGGCTGTTTTCTTTTACGATACAGCAGAGGACATGTCTGGCTTGTCAGCCAATATTATTGGATTCAATTACCTCACCTACCGAATCGCAAATGCTACCAATCCACCTGGGGGTGCAAAGATGGTTGTTACTTATCTCCGGACAATGCGGACCCCTGCAAATGTTGTCAATGGATTCGCGATGCCCCTCTCAGCTCTCATTGTGATTGCATTTATCGCATGCACCAGCATATCAGTCATATATCCCGTATATGAGAGAGTAATGAGAGTGCGAGCTCTTCAATACTGCAACGGTGTTTCGCCAGCGGCTCTCTGGGTTGCGTACTTGCTATTTGATATGCAATTCATCTTCATTCAAGCCATCTTCGTTTACGGATTACTGTATGCTTCTGTCCCACATGTTTATTATCAAGGAAGCTACATTTTCGGAGCATTTATTCTCTTCGGAATCGCTACGTATCTTGGCTGCTACCTGCTTTCACTTTTCGTCAAGAAAGCCGCTTTTGCTATTGCAGCTGGAGTGCACGTTCTGTTATTCATTTGCTACTTGCTAGGCTATGTAGGCGCGCAGTCAACAGCCGGGCCTAAATTGTTTGAGACGTACTCGGCTCTTCAATATGGTCTAGGTTTGACCTCACCGGCCGCAAACCTCGCAAGAGCGCTGTGGGTGGCTACCAACAGTTTTGAGATTCTCTGTGGAAAGTACGGCGATGCCGATGTCTCGCGTCCGTTTGCCTACGTTCGATACGGAAGTGTGTATTGCAATCTTATCCTCCAAATCCTGTTCCTCACTGCCATGCTCATCATCCACGAATACGGAAGTGCAGATTGGGTTCGTCGGAACATTACACAAAGGGGACTGCCACCACACTTGAGCTACATCGTGGAATCCTCCAACTCAGAAGCTCTCGCGGGCCTGAAGAACACAGGCTCCTCCACCACATCTCCGGCCGAAGAAATCCTCACAGTCTCGCACCTAACGAAGTACTTCAATAAACTTTCTGCTGTAGAAGATGTTTCCTTCTCAATCAACTCCAATTCCACTCTCGCTCTCCTAGGCGGCAACGGTGCCGGGAAAACAACAGTAATCAACATGATCCGTGGCGTCCTAGTCCCCAACTTCGGCTCCATCACACTAGACAACATCAATGTCCTCACCGCCGGTCAAAAAGCCCGAATCCACATGGGCGTATGTCCCCAAGACGACGCCATCGACAATCTGACTGTCTACCAAACCCTCCGTTTCTACGGGTGCGTCAAAGGACTCAAGAACGTAGAAGGTAACGTAGAGAAGGTTCTCGAGGCGCTGAAGATTACAACTTTCCGCAACTATACTGTTGCTGCCTTGTCCGGTGGCACGAGAAGAAAATTATCGGTTGCCATCGCACTTCTTGGTAACCCTAGGGTCCTATTACTCGATGAGCCATCAACCGGTCAAGACGCAGGAGCCAAACGCATCCTTTGGAAAACCCTGAAAGACATATCTGCCAACCGAGCAATCCTCCTCACAACCCACTCCATGGAAGAAGCGGAAGCCTTAGCCACAGGCGTGGCAATCATGGGCACCAAAATGCTAGCCACTGGCACCCTCTCCGAGCTGCAAGTCGAATACGGTGGTATGTACATGATCCGAGCCGTGAGGGCACCCGGTACCAACGCCAGCAACATCGAGGGAATCGTTCGCGAGACCTTCTCGGGAGTTAGGAATTATCAAGATGGTTGCGGACAGATCAGTTTCAACCTTCCGTTTGAGAAGAAGGAACTTGGATCTATTATGCGACGTATGGAGGGCTTGAAGGGCGAGGGCGTTGATGTTCAAGTTGGTGTGAAGGTTATTAGTGATTATACTATTAATAGCCCTTCGCTTGAAGAGGTTTTCATGAATGTTGCTAGGGAAGCGGGTGCTACTGTTGGAGTTTGAAGGGTCCTTTAGATCTCGACAATGCCTTTTCCCCCTTTTGTTTGCTTGTCAGTTAATTAAGATACCCGAATGATGTTGCTACTTCCTTCTGTGGCCTTTAATGATAAACTAGAAAAGACAAATCCATAGATAATAGATTGCTTACTTGGTACTCCTAAATCTTCCTCCCTTCTGACACTGTCTCTGCAATGATCATCTCAAATCATCACAAAAGCCCCGGTAACGCATATCCAAAGCTACTTATTGAACCATCCCGTCTCCTTCATTGCCCCAAAGTGTCATGCGACTAGCGAGGTCAGAAATATCCCCAAGTCTCCTTATCGTAGAGAAAACTGCACAGACAACGTCCTTATCGAGGATTTCACGATGTGCAACAAAAGACCACAAATGGAGAATCATGACTCGTGTCCGAGTATGTACTGTAGCAATACTCGAAGATCGCTGCTCATGGACAAGAGAAATACGGAGTAGTCGAGATCCCTTTTCTTTCTCTTGACATGAGCTGATCTATAATGTTGGATGTATTAGAGCAACTACCTTACCTTGACTGTCTCCGAACTTCATTATGCTAATAGGTAGGATTCTGTCACTTCTCTCACTCCCAAGGGAGAATGGCTTTGTGATTGAAGAAAGCAATGAGTCGATAACCTCCGCAGAGAAAGGTGGCCCAAAGACATTATCCCCCTTCCATAGAACATCTTCTCCTACGCACGAACATAATCTCAACACAGTACCCATGCCGCAAAAAAGGTATCTCATAAACAAAAAATATCTAATATTTACAAACTACAATCCCACCACGCACGCATGCTCTTACACAAATCGAATTTCCCCAAACAGCCCCGCCCGAACCTGTACCAGCGCCGCAACCTCTATTAAGAACTCCTGCAATACAAGTACATTCGTCAAAACATGACTAACAGTGACCTGCTTCTCCACTTCTGGCTCCTCTTGCGTCTCTCCTTCCTTCTCGACTTTGGTGCCTGTCATCTCGATAGCTTCAGGCACGGTCTTACTCTCCATGGCGCCGTCCAGGCTCTTTGAGTTTCCTCGCAGGTCAGGGAATGGGATAGCTGCTACCTCACTTTTCGGGAGGGGCTTTCCGACTCTTCTGGCGAGAATACTTTGATCAATGGCAGCGAAAGCTGCTGCTTGACTAGCTGGAACACCCGGTGCAGCGAACTTGCCCTCCGAATCCCTTAGGGGACTGGAATTGAAAGCCCTAGAACTTTCCCTTGACGGTGTTCTACTACCGGAGTACTGCGGAGCCATGGTCGGCTTTTTCGAGCTGGGCGTGGAGAATCCCAGCGCTTCCCTAAGCCCGCCACTACCACTGCTGCGTTCTTGGCTCCGACGTCCTCGAGGTGAGTTTGAGCGAGACGGTGAGTTTTCACCACTGAGCTCAGTGAATAAACGTTGAGCCAGAGTATCAAGGCCTGATTTCCTCGGAGGCGAGACTGATCGTGTAGAGGACGTTGAACGCCGAGACTGATGAACAGGCGGTGGTGGAGGCGGCGAAGATGCAGTAGAGAAAGCCTGACGGCGTTGTTCTAGAAGCTCATCAAATCGAGGGATTGTATTTCGATAGGCCTGCACTTGGTCTACCAGAGCGCTGAGCTGAGTAAGGAAAGAAGGAATATTGGAAGTGGACCATTTTGGATTCCGGCGCATTTTTCGAAGGGATCGAATCTGAGCCCTCTCTTCAATATCGATCGGATCCCCTACTGGCACTAGCAATGGATCTTCTTCAACTTCTTCCTCATCCTCCTCGTAGACATACTTTGAGGGGTCAGGAAGTAGCCAACCGTCTATGCGCATATAACCACATGTTGCCAGATCCATAATTGCGCCCGTAAGCGATAAATTCGTCTCAATAGAATTGGTAAAGAAGGTCGATAACGTGGCAAGGAAAGTCTGCAGCATAGGGTCTTCCGGTCTCAGAGTGTGAGGTCGAATGTCGCGGGGAGCGCCAGGTATTGTTGCCTGTGAGCCAGGAAACTTCATGGCTCCACCTGATTTTGGTACAATCAAAGATATTGAACAAGTATGGCTTTCCAGCATGTTCATGCTATCCCTGACGTGATTTTCGTACATCTCATCAAAATTCCCCTCACCTCCCACAGAGCCAGCCAGGTTCAATAAAAACTCCATTTCCGTTTCATGAGCTCCAATGGTTCGTTGGGACTCTTCAGATAAAACCTGACTCGTCCACAAAAGTGTTGTTACAGCATATCGGTGATGTCGCTTCAAAATCACAGAGACAAGTTGTAGTGTGACAGATATGGTTTGCTCACTTTCTGATCGAAGACTCGCTTGTATCAAATCCACAAGGTTGAAAAGAGCTGGCGTAGACACGACCTCTATAGTTGTAGCCATCATTGTCGCCAGGTCCATCGATTTTCTCTTCCTAGCGGCACTTACTGATGCTCGAGACTCACTATGTGTAGGTGCCGTAATTGGAAGGGCGAGGAGGTAGTGTAAAATCAGGTGTATCATATCAGGGTGATCAAGGGATTCCAGTATTCTTCGAAGATATGTCAAAACTGCCACTGAAGATCCACCATCAACGTCGGAGGACTCGAGAAGAGAGGGATATCTATAATTATTAGCTTCCAGTAAAAAAAGGAAATAGGTCAGAGTTCTTACAATAGTTGTTGGAGAAAAATCACTTGAAAGTGCTCCAAAAGTGTTTGTTTGACCTCCACAGACTTGCAATGATTCAAGACGTCCTGCCAGAATACCAAATGGGACAAAAATGTATCCATATGACTTTGAAAATCCGGAGACGCCGAACTCACGATCTCTGAAGTCTCTATTGGATGTTGGTAATCCGAAAGTGCTAGAATCGGGGGGAGCTCATCTGGGAGGTAATCAATAACCAGCTTTCGGCTCAATTGACTATACAGAGCCCCCAGTCCAGTCGCCATCAGAGTCGCCAGATCGCTTTCAACTATCCATTGCTCAAGCGCTACTGAATTCGAAGCGGCCTCTATGATATACAGCAGGCCCGTCCTTGCAAAATCGCCGATTCTTCCTTCATGGTGTATATAGTCAATCAGAAGATAGAACAGCGGAAAATCCTCCTTATGTGTCCTTCCGGTAAACTTCTCGTGTGCATCTCGGTCATCCCCCATATCTTCACGTTCTTGTGCAGAGAACCATGCTGGCAGTATTTCCGGATCAAGCCGGATCTTGGTCGTAATATTGAAGGACAATTCCACGACTTCTGATTCCGTCTCAGAGCTCAATCGTATGCTATTTGCCCCGGTAATCCGCACAAGCAGGTTCATCAAACTCTTCGAAAAGGCATCGTTCTCCACGAAGTTCTCCTCCTCGCTATCGATCAACGTCGCAAACAACGCAACCGCCTCTCGAATAATCCCTTCATTGTATGAGGTCGTAGCAATCTTGCCAATCGGTATATAAACCTGCTTCGAGGATGCGAAAACGATGCAGGGGTGGGGTAGGGGCCGTCTCGATTCATCGCTCAGTATCGTGGTGAGGTCCTGTATGGAACCACGTAAGTCTTCCGCCGCTTCATAGTCTCTGGCCAAATTCGATGTGCCACGCCAGACTTGCTACTCAAAGTCAATTCAAGTCCCAGAAATTGCCGGAGCCAGATTCATCCTACCAGAAGTTCATTGTATTCCCGCTTAAAGCGTGCCAGACGCTTCTCTGGATTATTGGAAGCCCCTTTGTTGCCTCCTGGGGCGAGGGAGGTACCCGCGATTAAGCGCGACCACTATTTGAATTGTTAGTACACTGTGCATAGTAAATAGAATGGGATTTCATACAAAGTCCATGGCTGAATACCATTCATTTTCTTGTGAGTTGTTGAATGTCCCGCGGTCTTGTTCCTCAAACGCGCCACGGGTCTCTCAATGACAGGGGTCGCCTTAAACAGTGGGGCAACCCGCGAAACATCATTAGGCGAGACAAGCATGATTTCAGACGACGACAGTTCAACATCACTTGGTCATTCTGTTTCTACACAACACCTTGGAGTCACAAATTGAAGTTTCCAAGAAAGCACTAGATCCAAGATATCATTTCTCGTTGTTCTGCAAAAAACACATAGGAAGACCAGTTTGTAGGTCCAGTGATATCGGATGAGACAGATGGATCGAAGAGAGGAATCAATTGCGACTTTCGCGAATTCGATAGGCAATGTAATCTCAGGTTGGTGGAGGTGCAAGGCCTCGATACTATCGTTGTTGCGCAACTTCGTGTCCATTCTTGTCGCGCACACAGGGGAAGTGGTCGCGATACAATAAAAACTTATGATAACGAGCGTCGTCTCTCAAACACCTCAAAAAGTAAACTCTTATGCGATATTCTCGATGCGCATTCAGAAAACGTAGTCATCTTTACTCATTACATAGACCTATCTAAAAAAAGGTTCAAAAAAAAGGTCTCTCAAATGATGGTCTCAATGGCCTGTGGTCACAGTTAGGAAGGGAGGAGGGATACTTACGGTGGACTAGAACCACGGTTGGGAGTCTGACTGTTGCTTGCACAAGCTCCCCGCCCCACACTAGCACGTCTTAGCTCATCGTCTCGGATCATCAGTTAGCTTCGTTGCCCAGCCTCTTTGTTTAAAGGACTCCACAGATCGAACACCAGGAACACAGAGCGCACTTCCTATCAACTCGGGCAACCCCGACAGTTAGCTCAAGAATACGGGAAGAAGGGTTGGCAACAGGCAAGCCTGAAACCAGGGTTATACAATACTGGCCAATCTTCACTCAACCCCCATTAAGATCTGAAAGGCACTCATTGTATGATAGCGGACAAAGGGACTGGAACCTGAACGCCTCCGAAGAGGAAGACCTTGCGCATGTAGCCCATGTGGGTCTCGGAAACCCGAGCTACGGTCACTGATCAGGGTGTGCTTCTATTTTTTTTGTTAGCGAGATTCAAACCTTTTGATTGTCGAGCGACCACGGGACCATTGAGCCATCTGAGAGATTTCTTTGTTTGTTGACGTCGGCGGCCTTATCTGAAGATAAAACAGTCATTTGCTCCATTTGTGGGTATCTGTGGGGTGGGGGCTGGCAGAAAAGCGAATTCTGTGTGGTCGCTTGATATTGAATCGAGGTGAATCTGCTCTTTTTGGTCAAGTGGCTGGTACAAATCTTCTCACCGCTCCTGCGGCAGTGATATCCTCTGCGCGAATTCATTGGGAATGGATTTGTAGATGTGCACACCAAGTTGATTCTTTTGTGGTTCCCAAAATTATGACTTGGTTTTGAGTTGTTGAGTTCTGGCGCAGCATTGAAATCGCGCGCTCCCACAAGAGAACGAGCATGCAAAACTATATTTTTCTACTATAGATCATAGTACAAAGATCTTTTGGCTCGGTGATCAATTACTCCAAGATCGAAGCCCATAGTTGAAACCTTATATTGAATTTCTCGGCAGCCAAACACGCACCAAACACTTGCTAGCCGCCGCTTTCTCTGGAGTATAGATATCATGAACCACCAAAAGCCAGTTAAAAGATCTCCCGACGTTCCCAAGTACGCGTATATCCTCCCAGATTATACTCCCATTCTCTACCAATACCATCCCATACCATGATATCAACAAAGCCCAACACCTCCCACCAAAAAGTCCCCTTGCGACAAATCAGGCATAATACCAACACTCTTGATAACCACAGAATCGTTCATCTCTTCTCATTCCCCCATGCGAGAATCATACTCCGTTGTCCGCAATTCAGACACTCATGGAGTATCGATGTCACCAAAATTGCCAAGGTCACGTGCAAAGATCATCACCATAGCAACTGAAGAACAAAATAGTGAAGCAAGACGGAGAAGCGAAGGCAAAAAACGCTTCCTTAGCCACCCAACTACTCAAAAAGAATAACGAATGGAGAGGGAAAAGCGAGAACATTCAAGTCCTGTTACTTCCATGTCTCCAAAGCAGATATAGAAAGTGTAGATGTTCTACATGTGGCAGCCTACCCGCATTGATTAACTAGCTGATCTAAGACGAAATTACTTACTCAATCGTTAACCATTACACACTTCACGAATCACTTCCCACAGCAAACATCACATATCCAAATACCCACACATCACACAAAAAAGAAGCACACACAAGAACCACGTAAGAATAATAATAATAAGAATGAACATCATCGGATTCCATTCCAACAAACTCAAGTCTCCAATTACCAACTCTCAGCACCGAACTATATCTTTATACTCAAGACCAAAACACACCACACCGCATCAACCATCCCTTCACGCATTCATTGAGTGCACCGTACCACCTCGTAAACCGCTGTGACCAGAAAAGAATCAGAAAAGAATCAGAAAAACCAACCCAGCCAAACCCCTTTCCGTATCTACAGTCAGGTTTTCCATACGCTATGATTCTTTTCTCAGGGGGAATAAAATAATAACACACACATCTCTCCCCATCCCTTGAGCCCACCCCTGACCCGAAAAAAAAGAACGCCGTTTTCCTAATGCAAATGCTTTGAAAAAGGACACCCCCACCCCCTGCCAAAATGCTTCATAGTAAGTATCCTTCTGCCAAAAAAAACTCTCGCTCCCTCACAATCGTCCATATCGTATCATCATACCACGCCGGGAGTACTTAGAGAAAGTTATTATCAAAAACACCTCAAAAAGAGATGTGGAAGCGCATTTTGATGAATCTTATTAGGAAATGACGGTAGTACCAAGCCTACAAAGGCGAACTTTTGCTCGCTTTTCCGGAAATCAAGAGACGATTGCACTGAGAACATTACGCCATCATACTCGTTTCATCGTCGTCATCGTCGTCTTCCAGACTCTCGATTGCCTCTTTAATATTCTGGCTTGCCTAAAAAATATCAGTAAGAATTAGAGGATGTGGAGTGTACGACAAACTCACCTTCGGGTCCAGGTTTAGCGCAATTGTGAAATGACGAACAGCTGAACCCTTCTCTCTCAAAGCTTTGTAGAGTCTCCCAAGGAGGAAATGTACCATGGCCTCATCCGGGGCCATATCTTTCAAAATCATCAGTTCTTTGAGTGCTGATTGGAGCTCCCCTATTGCCATAAGTGCGCGTGCCTTCTTGAATCTCGTCAAGGCCGATCGAGGTGCCAATTCAGTTGCCCTCGTGTAATAACTCAAGGCTTGGCGTGGTTGTTTTTGTTTTTCTAGAACAGTCCCAATGCAGCATATCAATACTGCATTCGTTGGGTTGATAACGGAAGCTGAATTGAAATGTGTGAATGCTTTGTCGTAGTTCCCGAGCTTCTCATACACCCGTCCAACACCATACCAAGCATTGTAATGCCGCTTGTCAGCGGCCATACCGTTTCTGTATGATACAAGAGCCTTGTCGTATTCTTCATTGGCGACATGTTCGTGTCCTTGAAGAGTAAACGCATAGGCGAACTTGGAATCGAGTTGTGTAGCTCGTTTGAAGCATCGAAGAGCTTGTTCGTGATCTCGAGCAAGCGACCAGGAGTTACCCAATACACACCATGCCTGAGCTGATTGCCACGAAGCATCAATCAATTCGTGAGCGAGAAACGCGAGATCAGTTTCGCGCTTCAGATGCCACAAAATGGTCGAGTATATCTCCATGTCTTCATTCCTGGTTGGTGCTATCTGTCGGATTCGCTTGTAATAACGTTCAGCATCCGCATAATTAGCTTGCTCATAAAGAGCGCGACCCATCTGAGCCATGACCCAAGGTGTTTCCTTTTGGGCTTTTGGCAATGAATCAAAGATCTGCCATGCCTCCTGGCACTGAAACTGCGAAAGCATAAAATAGCCATTGCCGAACTTTCGGAAAAGATGCAACAAATACTCCAATCCCTTCTCTTGCTCGTCTGAATCAGCTGATCTCTGCTGTTGAGTGGGAACTGGTTGGGGAGCGGTGCGTGCAGTTTCTCTTTGGTCAACCTCCATGATGTCTTCCACAGGCTTTCTATTGCCACTAACCTGTCTGCCAACAGTAGACACAGTCGAATTGGGCCTTATGATTTTAGAGATTGGCGGTCTTGCTTTCTTTAATTGCCTATCTGGCGCAGGTCCAACCGTTGCAACGTTCGCAGTAGATCTAGTGGTTGGGCCACGATTGAACAACCTGATGCTCCTCCTCTGTGGTGCTCCAGGGTCTTCTGATGTTTGCCGTGGTACGACCTGTCCAGAAACTGTTCTCTTCCTTTCCGTGGGCGTAGGATCGAGATTCGAATGTCGAAGAGCTCGTGTAGCCGCCGATTCCTCTGCAGGTTCAACCACGTTCTTGGTGCGTTTTGATGGAAGACCTCGACTCAATTTCGGGGCATCCATACTGAAGTCCATTCCCAGACCTTGGATCGCTCGGGACTTTCTCACTGGAGCTTGCGGTGGTTCATTTGTATAGGCAGAAATCACTCCGGTTTCTTTGCGGCTTGGAATTAAAGTGACATCTAATGACGCACTGGGCCCAGTTGGAGTTTCCAGTGCATCAGGCCCAATGCCTCCTCCGCCTACCCCAGGCAAATTTGTCAAGCTAGGATTGCTTTCGTTTAGCTTTTGTGACATGCCGATTGCACTGAATAGCCCTCCGGTAAAAGATTTAGATGGAACGTTATTAAATGGATCACACGCATCGTTGGCGATGGGTACAGGCCGTACGCCAGACCGGGTCCGTTCGTGATCTAAGCTTGGCGGATTACTGAGGTCCCTCGAGCTTGTGAAACTGTCCTGGGAGTCCCGTTGGTCATGCATACCGACTCTCAAAAAAGCCTCCATTTCGGGATTCATCTTGAATATGTTGTTGACTCGGACGCTGGTTCCCATATCGCAAAGACTCGTGAATGCATCCCACATGAAAGGATTCAGCTTCAGCGCCTCCTCGAAGCAACTGATAGCCCTCTGTTTGTTGTCGTACCCATGATAAAGCTTCCCCAGTAAGCAACTGAATGCTGCAGCGTCGGCGTAAGGTTGCTTGGTATATTGTGTATGTTTGCCAAAACTATTCTTTCCTCCCCACAATGCTCTTGACTTTTCCAAAACCGTTATGCCTTCTTTGTATCTTTCCAGTGCCAAGCATGCTTGCGCATATACATAAGCACACCCTAGATGCGGTCCTTTGGTTGTTCCAGGTTTGCTGTACTCGTACGCTGAGGCGTTGTCACCGAGACGTAGATGGCACAGTGCCAACAAATATGCATTCTCAGCTAGCTTCGTCGTCCGATCGTAAGCTGCCAGTCGCTCGGCATAGAACAGAGCGTTATTTATGAGGTTGTTATCGATGTGGTAGTGGATGAGCTGCCTCAACTGGCCCGCAACGACCGAGGTCGCGGGCGACATAGTGCCTGTGGTGTTGATGGAGCAAGTATGGCTCGATATGAGCTCAAGTTTTCCGAGAAAGCTATGTGAGCGAAGGAATCCGCTGACGGTTGAGTGCTGATCGGTTATCCTTGAAGCCTTCCAAAGTTTCTTCTCCAGCAAAACAAGCTCTACTAGGCTCTTCTTGCCGTTTTCGGGTGATCGACGAGACTTTAGGATTGAAGCCGCACAGAGTCGCTACTGCTGTCCGGTTGTCATTAGAATTATGTATTCGGGGGTTTGTATCGATCGTTGTGACTGGGGGAAGAAACATTCGAGGTTGGAATCGTGGTGGTGAAGGTCGTGTTAGGGTCAGGTCCGTGAATAACAAAAAACGATGGCGCAGTGAACGAAAGCAAGGTGAGGGCGGCAAAAGCACAACACCACAGGCGAGGTTATACAAGAGGCCACAGACAGTAACGAAAAATGACGATGCTTGGGGGGGATGAAGTTGAGGTTTTCGAGAGATTCGAGGTGGGCAACGAAGCACAGCTCAATCAAGACCGTTCCGAGAACATCTTTCCCTCTAGATGCGTTAGGTTGGTCGCGATGTTATGGTTCTGAATGCGTACGGGTATGGCGGCGGCGAATTGGTGGCCAGTGCACCTTCCGTTGCGGGCCAACCTAAGCCCAGCCCTGCGAGCTGGTGTAGCCTGGCGTGCCTGACGTGCCTGGCAAATGAACTGCAGTGAGAACCACGGGCCCTGGCAGCGCTTGACAGCAGCGCACCAAGAGAAACTGATACTCAGCCTCGTCTCTTCCTTCACGTCTCGACATCCATCTCCACCCTCATCTTCAACAACCCCTCGATCTCCTCTACCTGTGGCCCAAGTGGACGCTCGCTTTACCAAATTCTCCGAATCCTCTGCGATTTCTACGACGCAATGGCACAGAAAGCTAAGAAGGATCGCGCCAAAGCGAACACCGCAGCCCTCAATAATCTCCACATCGGAACTCTCATCGTCAATGCTGTTTTTATACTCTTCAATATTCTTTTCAGAAGGCGGTCGCTTCTTGCGTATGCCATCCTATCGATTCCCTGCTTCATCGCAGAATTCATTCTCGAATCAACTGGCAGACCCAAATACGATGCATCAACGAAAGCTTTGAAGAGTTCGGGGGAGGATCTCGCAGCACAGGGCTTGACGGAATACATGTTTGATATCATCTGGATCACTTGGGCTTCTTTGATCTCGGTGATTTTCCTGGGCAACTGGGGATGGCTATTGTGGTCGGTAGTACCAGTTTATGGCTTATATAAAGGTTATGGACTTTTAGGCATGGCTAGGGGAATGATGGGTGGAGGAGGCCAACAAGCACCTATGGCAGAGGAGCAACAAGCAGGAGCAGGAAACAGAAAGCAAAGGCGAGCTGCATGAGTGGTCCCATTATTCTATTCAGCCATGATTAGGACTCTAAGTATATCTGTTGTTACTTGATCTCGTTCTCTGGACCAGCTGCACCATCCTACTTATGCTCTCCCGTCCAAAACTCCAAGTCCTCTTTGGTTGCATGTCTCACCAAAACGTGGAAGTGCTCTAGAGCTCTCACACTCTGCAAATGAACCCAGTTCTTGAACCACAAAACCCGGTCTTCGTCACCACCCAATCTATCCACAAACGTCTTCTTCACGAACTCACTCAACACTCTCCTAGACTCAGGTGTCACATCACCCGAGACTTCTTCCGTGGCAATTGGAGTCTTGCTCCATACCACAATGTGAGTGATGTCATCTGTGAATCCGTATGGCCAATCGTTGAGCAAAATCTTATAATCGGCCGGCTCTGCTAAGGGAGTGGAGGAGAGATATGTAAATGGAGGTGGTCCCCATGGTAGACGATTTTGCATGACATAGTCACTGACGCTGCCATACTCTTTCTTAACTTGACGGCACCATGAGGTGTAACGGCGAAGGTCTGAGGGCTTCCGGGTGAGGACGTCCAGTTTGTTTGTGTCTTGGCCAGTGTAAGCAGGTGATATGGTGGGGCATTGGAAAGAAGAGCGAGTGCAACAGAATGCGAGCTCTCGCTTACCTATGATTACTCTCAAATCTTCCCAGGTATGGAGCTTGAAGTCCTCGTCCTTCTGAGTGAGGCCAATCCGGTCCAACTCGGTGTAAGGGAAAGGCTCGTCCTCTTTGTCATCCTCCTTGAATTCCCGTGATTCGGTGGGTGGATGTGATTCTCCCATGGTTAAGGATTGAGTTTCGGGAGGGATGAGGGCTTGGGAGAGCGGGAGCTCCAGGGAGTGGGCGATCAAGAGTAGTTGGAGAAGTCAAGGCGAGCTTGCAACTACCGATAGCTGGCGAATTTATCTCGCAGTTGATATCAAACACTTTCGGAATATGCACGTTGCCGGATCCCAGTGATCCATTTTTGCAAGCCCAATACCAGTTGGTCGTAAAATTATTTAGATTATAGTACCTTACCTAGGTAGGAACAACTGAATCAGAAAGTCCAAGCATATGCATTTCGGAACGTTGCATCTGGCTAGGCCAACCATTTTTGCTCATTGCTTCCGCAAAGGTCTGAAATACGCTACAGTATCCTTTGAAGAATAATGCCGAAAATACCTGTGCGAAAAATAAACTCAAAATAAATATATTCAAGGCGAGTGTACTCCGTAGCAAATTGCATTATTTCAACACGGACAATGGCGGCGACGTCGACTTGAAAACCAACCGCCGATGCGGAGGCCGTGCCCGCTTTTGGTCACAGTTTCCCCAATTTATATTTGTGGTGAGCTACCAGAACTCCGGGTTTACGAATTCCATCCAACACATCTGGCAAGATTTTCCGGCTGCTGGTCTCAACGCCACTTCACAGACCATTTCAGTGCTCCTTAAACCAAAGGCAAGAGGCTGTTTTTAACCAGCTATCTATATTTTCGAAAAGGCACATAAGGGAAGAGTCTCAACTTTCCTGCGCGCGCGATCTCAACAAAATCTCGAACTATTCGGTCACCCGGCAAGCAAAAATGACCGACAGCCTTTTCTCGAAAAAGTACATTGATGGCGTGTACATTCCTTCGGGTCTCCTCATCTTTGGATGCTGGATTGTGAAGAGCGAATGGCTTCCTTATGCCGTGGCTCTTGCAGTAACATTGGGCGGCTACAAATTTTGGAGCAATAGTAAGTGCGAAATATCATGCGCATCTTCTCTTTTGAAGCCGACCAGACAAAATTGACTTGATTTACAGAAGCTCAAGTCGTCCTCAAGCCCAAAGAATTCCAAAGTTTCGAACTCAAGGAGAAGACAATCATTTCGCACAATGTTGCCATGTCAGTTTTCCCCCACCAACCTTATGCTTTTGCATAACTAACCCCTCCTCAGCTATCGATTCAGTCTCCCCTCCCCAACAGCCATCTTGGGCCTTCCTATCGGCCAGCATATCTCTATTGCCGCAACTCTTAAACAACCAGATGGCACATCCAAGGAAATCGTTCGATCATACACCCCGATTTCCGGAGACCACCAACCAGGTTACTTTGACCTCCTCATCAAATCCTACCCAACCGGAAATATCTCCAAATACATGGCATCTCTCATCGTTGGTCAAACAATCAAGGTTCGAGGTCCTAAGGGTGCAATGGTCTATACTCCAAACATGGTCCGTCATTTCGGTATGATTGCTGGAGGCACTGGAATCACCCCAATGTTGCAAATTATCCGGGCAGTTATTCGAGGACGCCCAACTGGTGACAAGACCCAAATTGATCTTATTTTCGCCAATGTCAACAAGGAGGATATTCTGTTGAAGGAAGATCTCGACCAATTGGCTGCGGAGGACAAGGGATTCAGAGTTCACTACGTTTTGAACAACCCACCAGAGAACTGGGACGGTGGTGTTGGATTCGTAACTCCTGAAATGATAACCGTACGTTTCCCTGAGATCCCCAATTCTCCCAAGACTTACTAACTTGAAATAGAAATGGCTTCCCAAGGCCGCAGATGACGTGAAGCTCCTGCTTTGTGGTCCACCACCTATGATCAGCGCCATGAAGAAATCAGCCGAGTCCCTAGGATTCCAGAAAGGAAGGCCAGTTAGCAAGCTCGAGGACCAGGTTTTCGCATTCTAGAGGGCCGTCTTTTAGATGCTGGAATAGAAAACTGGTTGAGAGGCAACGGGTAGATAGTGTTGGGTGGGTGTGAGGCGGATATACAACTAATGGTCCCTTGAGTGATATACTAGCACGGAGTTGGGATCTGGGTTTCAGAGTAGATAAGATAATCATGCCAATAGAATTTCCACATATTATGGTGTGCTTGTCATGTGTGTTGTTGTTTTCTTCTTCTTCTTCTTCTTCTTTTTCTTTTTCTGGCGCAACTGAGCCATACAATGCTGGGATACAGTATGCATGATTCTTCTTTCCAAACAAAACTTTTGGAGAACCCTTTTTTGGACGTCCTCCTTTTTCCACGGAGTTTTCTTTAGTGCAAGTAAATTTAATTAGTAATTTGAGAATCGAGTGGGTGTTCATTGATATCTACTCTAGAATTTCCTTCTCGGTTAAGAACTACAGTACCTAAGAAATACCTTTCGGACCTTTCCCATACCATACCTACTTCTTCAAGGTAAGTAAGTAAGTAAGTAAGTACAAGGGGATAATTGTTAGTTCTCTTTGTTTAAATTTGATGGTTACGGACTAAGGGATAGTGGCTAGTGTATCTTGTAGGTAAGAGGATATGCATGTGAAGATTTGAATTTTTGATAATGGTAGGGTATTGGTAGAGATACTCAAGTAGATGGAGTTAAATGGATCTTCGGGGTTCTTTTTGGAAGGCGCGGAGGGATTACTTGTTTGGCTTTGCTTGGAAGGGAGTATGTACTTATTTGAGTAGTGTTAAGTAGAGTAGCTGGTATGGTTTAGTAGTAGTGGACCGGATAACTTGGTACGAGGCAAGTAGGGCGGATAACTTGGTACGAGGTAAGTGGTATTATATATATTTCTACCGTATATAAAGGGTCTACTAGGTTGAGTTTCTTGGACCGATATACACTGCATCCGGGGTATTGCACTGCCTTGAGTTCGTTCTCCTCATACTGTTTAAGTAGCACTCTACCTATATAAGTACCATGTTGCAAAAGAAGGGTGAGTAGAGGAGAGTAGGGGGTTGTAGTACCTACTCTACTCATTTCGAACCTTGGGATTCTTGACTCATGATGTTAGCTGTGATGGAATGGAATGGGTTGTTGGGAAGAGGGTTTGCGGATATATGTAAGGGAGTTGGTATGTTGTACTTCTTAAGTATCTATTAAGAAATTGATCACAGCTCATCGCAGGTCGAGGGATAGAATTGTCTATATACGTATTTTTTTGATCTGTGGTAATGCAGGTATTAGATTTGGGGACCCTGTGTTTGATTCGAAAGTTTGGAATTTAGGTTAGAAGAGGTCGAAAGGGGGTTTTTACTTGGGTATTTTGAAGACTTTGATAGAGATGAAGAAGGCCTTTGACGAGGTTGTTGACCTGCTTTCGCCATTACATTTTTTCTTTCTCGTTATTGCCGTGGTGTCACACTGTCATTGGTGGCTCGTACTAAGTATGGGTGGATGTCATCTTCTGATACGACAGTCTACCAGAGTACGCGAGTACAGCTTAGTGGTTTGTGAAATAGTGAGCCCTTGAATAATGGATTACTATAGACAAATAATTTTCTATAGGATAATTTAACTATAATTCTTCGTCGAAGTTTATTATCTTACATAGTATTTCTTATCAAAATTGCAGTTTCTCTCATTCATACTACCCTCTCTCAGTCCATACCACATGTGAAAAATCCATACAAAAGATCCGTCTGCTGTCAGTAATATACTTAGTAACACTATCATTAGAGTCTTCCCATCCCAGCTCTAAACACTTCAGTCTTCAAAGAACCCTCGCTTATTCGTATCCACCGTATCCACAATAATATAATCTCAAAAAACACTTTCAACATATATCCCCTCAGTACACACTCTGTACAATCAAGATCTACACCATTTCTAGTCCCAGTCGATCACACCTTCATTACTGCTATACTTACCTAGGTAAACACTAAGTTCCCTTGTGTCCCTGCCCTTCTGTGGTATGAGGGTCAAAAGTAACCCCATCCAGTCTTAACTCAGCGCCTATTGATGAAATCCATCAAGACCACACATCCATCCCAAGTACTGTAAATCGAGAGTCTCGAAAATCCCGATGACTAACATGTTATACAACCCTGTGACAGTACTCATATCACGGCTCAGCCGCTCAGCTCCGGTTTCTGAAATTCTAACAAATATGATATTCTATACCAACAACAGTAATTATATCACATCTCAGGTATCTATCTACTATCTACTATCTACTATCTACTATCTAGCAGATATATCCTTACACCGTACCGTAAAGTACAGTACATCTATATCCATCTCCATCCATCTCCATCCATCTCCATCCATCCCCATCCCCATCCCCACCCCACCACACCCCTACCTACCCTACCCAAGAACCAAAACTACAGAACTACAGAAAGATAAGAATAGGCCCGGGCATCCATCTATTACTTATATATCTTCTCATAACAAACACACTTCACATTATACTACAGTACCGTACCGTACCTCTTCACACTCTACTACACCACATCACACACCCCAACTAAAAGACCCTCAAAACCCTCAAGACCCTCAAAAACTTTTCTTCACATACAGTACATACATACATGCTCTACATATCCCCCATCCCATCAAATCCAATCCCACACCAAAATCCCACCCACTCACTCTCCCCCCTTCTAAAAAGAAAAGAAAAAAAGAAAAAAGAACCATGGTATCAAGACAAAACAAAGCAAGAAGCCGCCCACTCACCAACTAGGTCAAGTGAACGCCAGATCGCCAAATATCCCTCAGAGAAAACCCACGGATATTGTACAGTCCAGATCCATCAGGCGTAGTGATAGCATCATATCCATCGCATACCAGATCATGATGCACCCAAAACGCCCATCAAAACAGAATTACTCGTCACATCTGCTTCCCAATCCACAGGCACAAAGCAAAGAGCGCCTACTCATCCATTGCACCCTCCTCCGCCGTCTCATCCCTATCCCTACTATCACCCTCATCCTTATCCGCACCCTCACCTTCACCCTCACCCTCTCCATCACCCTCAAGCGCAGCAAGATAAGCAGCCGTAGCCGCAGCCTTAGCCGCCTCATCCGAAGCCTGAATCGCCGCCTTCTTCAAAAACTCACCACGCTCACGAATAATCTTCACAAGCTCAGCTCGAAGAAGACGCTCCCATTTCGGCATTTGCTCGCCATCAGGAAGTTGTGTTCCCGAGATGACCTGGGTATAGTCACGATTCATCGTCGACCAGACCTCTTCCGCCTTACTGGCCATTTCATTCTCCACAGAGCGACACATGGCTGTCAATCTAGCCTTGACACCATCGACGCTTTGCTGGAACATGGTATTCTTGTTTTGCTCAATGTGGTCGTTCATGTGACGCTTCATGCGAACGAATTGTCCTGGGTTGAATTAGTACACTTTCAATCAACTGAGGATTCTTTCTCTTACCTGGTCCAACTTCAGCAGCACAGAATTCGTAACTGCTCACGAGAGCCTCGGCAACAACGGGTGTGAACTCGCGATTGGCCTCTCGTTGTGCATTACTGATAAGGTCGACTACAACGTGTATTAGCAAAAGTCCAGAAAAGCCATCAAGTCAGTGACGAAAACAGTGATTTACTAACCCATAGCTTGACCCAATTGAGCAAAGGTAGCTTCGTAATTTCGAAGTTGTTGACTGAGCATTCCCAAACCCGCAACTCCCAGTCCAGCCTTTTGACTACGACCCTCAATCTCCTTGTGGAATTGATGAAGCAAAGTCTTGCTCTTTCTCGCAAAGCTTCCCAGAACATGAGGAACTTTACGAGCAAATGCCTTCTCCCAGTTGTTCGCAAGTCCTTTAATGATGGGCTCCGTGAGTTGGTGGTTGAGGTCATGCTCTCCATTCTTGTTGGCGAAGACTCCATTTCTACGACATAAGGCTTTATACGTGGCCCAGTAGAACCCGCCCATATGCCGATCACCCCATCGTGTGGATGTAGTATTGGCATCGGTGACAGCCTGCTGAACTACTCCGTCAAAACTGTCAAAGATATTTTCGGCAAGAGTCTGCTTCATTTCCTCGAGACATTCTGTCACGGACTTGTCCAAATTCTTTTCCAAGTTTTGAAGTCGACTCTTCAAGAATCGTGACTCGGCAGCCATCTGTGTACTTGACATGTTGAGACCAGTACCATCATTAGAAGACCAAAGCGTTAATGAGTTGATTAATTGACTGAGATCTGTCAAGAAGCGGCGGCAATTAGAAGCACGACCACCTTCGGTAAGCTTCTTGCAGTGAGCCTTAAGCTGTGGTACCTCTGTTTCTTCAGCAGTTCTGAATCCAGGGACATTGGCATCACGTTGCATTCGACCACACAGCTTTTGGTAAGCTCGAGAACTAACGCAGAAAACAGGGAGTGAGCGAGCCACCTCCTCGTAGTCTCTGATATCCTCGTCTGGGTTGAACGTCTCTTCGTCTTCCTCTTGGGCATTTTCTTGATCGAGCTCCTTAATACCAGCAGCAAAGTCTGTTTGGATTGCCGTCTTGGAGTAGTCATTTCTGCCAGCAATGCAAACGGCACTCATCTTGGTCTCCAATTCTTCATACGTCTTGGTCAAGGCAGTTTGCTCCTCCTTCAGAGCCTTGACCTTGAGGTCGATTTCCGCACGCTCCCGACGGGCCTTCTTTTTGTCGCCTTTTAGTTGGGTGATCTTCTCTTCGATTACTTCCTCAGTCAAAGGATCGTCCTTGTCTGAAGTAGAGCCAGCATTACTTTCGGCATCAGAACCAGCCTCATCCTCATCGTCGTCGCTATCCTCATTCTCTTCGGCATCTTCATCTTCATCGCCGTCATCGATGAAATCGTCGTCATCGTCACTACCTTCGTGTTCCTTGGACTTGGATTTCTTAGCTTTCTTGTTAGATTTCTCAGGCTTGGCTGATCGCTTTCTCTTCTTTTCCGGAGCTTTCGATGGGGCGTATACAGTCTTGCCACCTTGGAGCTCTTCCAGTAATTTCTGTTTCCAACGTCAGTCTATAAGTGGAGCACATGCATGTAGATAAACATACCTCCCAAATCTCGATCTGATCATCAGCATCATTGATGACTTCGGCGTAGACGGCTTTAGACTCTTGAGTATCCTCAATGGTCTTCTTCAATTCCTTCTTCTTATCTTTGATGGAGTCCATGGTTTTCCAATCATCAGCCATCTGATCTTCCAAGCCCAAGCTGTCAGAAGCTTCAGTGATGGAAATGTCATCCGTCTTGGAACAGATGAAGGTCACACGAGAGTAGATTCCATCATACTTGAGTTGTCGCTTGAAAGACTCGCCAAGGAGATTCTTGGCTGCCTTGTCGTCAACTGCTCTTCCAATAGGGGCCACAACCCACTGAAAAATCAGTTAGCTTTAACTCGTTACATATCTGCGCTTTGAAACTTACGAGTCCTGTACACTTCTTAAGATATCCAGCAGCAACAGCAGCGCGTGCAGCGTTCGAGTCGTGAACACCTGGGAGATCAACAAGAATTGCTCCAGTTGATAGGGCGTCTGCTTTGACATAAATTCTGACAACCTTGATCATGGGCCAGAACTCCATCGTCTTTGGCTCGCTCTTCTCACCCTTTGATTATACAAGTCAGCAATTGAAATCACATACTCGGGTTAAGATGTTTTCCCAGCTTCCATGTCGCAAGCGATCAAGAGGGTAAAACAAACCTTCTTTTTCTTCTTCTTCTTATCACCAGACTTCTCCTTGCTATCGACATACGATTGAAGCTCTCGATAAAAATCATCCGGCTTAGGTTTTGCGACTTTGATCGTCGTACCAAGAACTTTCTTGATGGCAGTTTCATTCATCAATTGCTCAACAGTACAAGAAGCGAGCATCTCCCGGGTCTTGTGTGGATAGACTGTGAGGGATAAAGTAAGCAAATCGCTGACATAAATGGCTTCATAAAAGTCACTTACCAGCCTTGATCTTGGCATAGGCAATTCCAGCTTCGGAGTCAGGAGTAGTATAGTCACTCGAAAGCTAGTTTGATGGTTAATGACGAAGTCTGGATCATGAGAGTTCTACAACTTACTCCGCCACTGTCATTCTTAAGTTCAGACAGAGAAAGCTGAAGGTCTTTCTCCCAATCCTCTGGCTTGATGAACTCGATTTCTGCGCGGTACTTTTCTCTTTCATTCTCAGAATGGTTGAACGACATCTCCGTGACCACAGCAGTACAAGCTCTCACTGTCATACAATTAGCATTTTCTCACAAATTCGGAAAGAATGGTAGGGCAAAAAAAGATATCTGAAAAACATACTGCAATTAGTAGGAACCAATCTCTCCTCATCAAGAATAGCATTAATAACACTCGACTTTCCCGCCCCAGTATTTCCCACCACGCCAATAATGGTAGGCGTATTGACATTGTGGTTCTTCAAGGTATTCAATTGTGTAACCCAATGCTTGGAATCCTGAGAAGCCACACCACTTGCTTCGAAAGGCTTCAACAAACTTTCAATAAATGCCTTGTTGTTTCTGACCTCTGCCTCGAGAGCATCCGGGGTTGCCGTCTCGATAAGTTCATGTAGTCTGTTGGCGATTTGACCACGAGCCAACTCTGGAACAGGCTCGTCGTCGATATCCATCTTTTGATGGTTTCCATTATCTTGTGGTGTGTGACGAGAGATAGGCGAGGGGGCCGGCGCATTGATGCTTCGTTGAGGGGTCGCTGGGCTGCCGACTAGAGGCACACAATCAGTTTATGTAAACCCTGGAGTGGGAAGAAAAGAAAGGGAAATACATACCAGGCTCAGACTTGACTGCCGACGTTCGCTGATGGGCAGCCAATGTTGAATTCGGAGTTGAAGTACGAGGCACCCCATAAACACCACTACCAAAATCTCTATTCTCACTCTTCACCACCCCCATAGCCACAGGACTCTGAATCATCGAATTCATGACCGGCGATCCACTCGCAACCGGCGCAAGCGGATTTCTCTCCACAAGTCTCGCCGTAAAAGCCACAATATGATCCCCAAAGAAGTTCAGGGTCTGGACTTGCAGAATATCACCAACGCCAACACCATCATAGAACAGATTGACCTGGTGGTTGTTGCGTTTGTAATATTCATCCTTGAGTTTGGCAATCGTGTATTTCTATCTGTCCTTAGCATCTGCACAATGCACAATGCACAATGCGCCTTCCCTCCCACATCAATGGAAAGGATTGAAAGGGAAGGAGCTGATGGAGGGGAAGGAGCAGGACAGGTACAATACATACCGATTTAACCTTATACCAAATATACTTCTCCGTCGCACAAGTCTCCAAGCACTCATCATGAGGCAGGACCATCACAAAGAAGGAGTCTCCATCCAGCTGCGCACCCGGAGGAATATGTTGTCGTGCCAGAGCATGGATACTACCCAATTGGGGTACCCGTCCTGGTGCCATCTCGTCTCGTACCTACCTACCCTCCAGCTTCTCGATCTGAATTGTCAATCCAAAGTACCTAGGTACCCTCAAGCACCCTCGTACCAGCCGTTTTGCGGCTCAGCAAGAAATCAAAAAGCGATCCAAACCCAGCAATCCAAACCAGCAACCGCGTACCGCACTCGTAGGAAGGGATCCCAACCATGTACTCACAAGTGGAAGACTTTGTGGCTGAATGATCCAAGATCAATGATTAACCCAGAAGCAATGTAATCGTGTACTCCGTATCGTCGCACAGATCTCTGTCTCTCAACGGAAAACAATGATCACTCAGTCGTGTAGCGTGCGTACAAAATAGATACCAACCAACCCACCCGGCGCGCATTTAGAAACGCGTCCGTGAGGAAATTAGGTCCGAGCTCTTAGCGCGCGCGATCACGCGTTTTCATTCTCACTTACCGGGATCTTCCCATTCACAGGGATAGATCTTCAAGATAATAGAAAATTTCACTTTCAAAAAATCTATAAATTACTCGTACCTATTTACGTAATTACGGTACACATTTCTTCCAAAGCAGCGTGCATCTAAAAAAACCAACCAACCCACTTCCTAAAATACTTTAAAAGCAGGACTTCAGAGAAAGATCAGCGTCATAAGCTTAAGATCGTCAAGAACTCATCATCATTACTCGTATCAACACACTCAATCAATCAATGATGACCCATGATTCTTCAGCAGCCCCACCCACGTCCACGGAAGCGCATTACGGAGATGATTAGGTGATTAGTCAACGCTCAATTCCCTTCACTCGTAAATCCATCCTAATTGAACGCGTTTAAAAAAGGGAAAGTGAGATGTAAATAAACAATATTCACTACCCCTCCATAAGTTCCGGAGGATGATATTCACATCCACCGCACTCGAGAAGACCATCCATCCCATCACATCACCAACAAAACTTCACTTCACCACTTACCCCTCTCACCACCTACCACTTCACAACTCACACCTCACATTAAAAACTCAGGAAACCAATCTCTCAGAGAATTCTTTGATATTAACGATTCCCCCTCCACCCCACTACCACACTATCTACAATCCCCTCATACCCCCATCCCATCCATCCACCCNAGAACCTTCGAAGCAAAAGCGAAAGTAAACGGCCGTTAGCCAAGTAGCGAAAAGATCAAATAAAACAAATGAATGAATGAAAAAAGCCCAAGATACCAAGAACAAGAAGAGAAAAAAGAAGACCAAAGTGGTATATGTCCCTTGAAAAACAACAGCCAGGGGTGAAAACTAACGCGCTTAATTCCAACCCAAGAGAAAAGACAAAAAAAAGAGCAAGGAGAGAATATGTAAATGCTCAAAAACAAAACGAAAGAAAAAATCGAATGCCCGCCCTCCCTATGAATGAAAAATGAATGCCGCCCACTCCAAGGAAGACCCCCAAATTCAGAAAGAATCGAAGAAAATGGCATTGCCTATAACGCCATCAAAAACAAACGCCAATCGCAGTTGAAATTTTGAAGTGGAAAGAAAAATTCGTTATTAACATTATGCATATGTTGCTGCTTTTGTTCTTCTTTCTTTCTTTCTTTAAACTTTTGCTTCCGAAACTTCTTCGAGAGATCAGCCTGTCGATTTCTTTCTACCAAACAGACCGTTTCGAGATTTCTTTTGAGTCCTGGTGGTTTCTGAAGATTTTCGAGGTTCTCCGGATGCTACGTCGTTGGGGTCTTCGTTATATTTGGCTTTATAAATCCTGCAAAATGTTAGATACCAAAAGATCCTAACGAGTGTAATAGCCCAAACATACCAACTGTTCCCAATCATGCTAATTCCCTTGGCTTCTGCCTGTCGATAAAACCGAGCACTCTTCTTGAGATCCTTCTTACATCCCACACCTTGAGCGTAGCAGAAACCTGCTTCAGCCAGAGCATCGGCATCTCCCCAAGCTAGAAAAAAGTGATTAGATTACAATTTTCGCTTAAACCCTGGGTTCGAAAAACTTACATCCAGCAATCTCGAAACATCTCAAGGCAAGAACTTTGTCTTGCTCAATACCCCAACCATTCATATGACTGACGCCCAACTCATAAATGCTCAGAGCAAATTGAGCCTTTCTCGTCTTTCGTTCCATCACATCCACGGTCTTGCCATCCTTGATCGTCTCCTCATCATCGGCAATTTCCAATTGTGCAAAATCAGCAGCTTTTCGTAGCCAAGCCACTCCCTCTTTTTGATTTGGTCTACAACCCCAACCATGTCTACAAGCCAATGCGTAGAGAAGCATTGCCGTGGGATGGTTTTGTCTAGCTGCGAGTCTGAGGTGATATGTTGACTTTGTCAATGCACCTGCTTCGTGGTACGCAATAGCACGAGAGACATGTTCTTCGGGAGAACAATCAATCGTTGACATAGAATGCTGCGATTTGGCCTTTATGGTAGCCGATGAGGACAATGATGGAGTGTACTGCTCAGTTGAAGATCTTGTTGATTCACTGGATGGATGAGGCGGTGATGGCGGTGCATTGCCCTGACTTGGATGAACATTGTTTCCAGTATGTGGCAGATCCCAGGAATACCGAGTCTGACCCATGCTATCCTGGAATATGTATGAATTCCTCTGCAGCATTTTACCTCGAGGCAGGTTGAATCGAGAATATACGTAGGATGGAGCAGCTCCATTTTCGTTTGGAGCATCTGAAAACCCTTCACTATGCATGCTAACTGGGGTATTGGCTGTCTCATCTCCTAGGACAAAAGAAGGTTGACTATCGGATGATTCTTGCCGCGAGGGTCCTCTAGGAATATCAATTGGAAGTCCTCCATTTGTACTTGCTCTACTAATTGGTCTGGAGAAATTGAATGCGGGACGCGGTAGTCCAGCCGTGGAATATTCAGAGCTTACAGAAGTTGGTCTTCCATTGTACAATGCCGGAGAATTAGGAGACGTAGACAAGGCACTCGGAATCTGCCTTTCGGGGGAAATAACACGGGGTTGATTTTGGCGATTCTCATCATCTGAGCTACTCGTGGACATTGATCGCGGACTTGCGTTTCGTTGTCCGTAAGGCGACCTCGGAGGAGCCAAAGCTCTTGAATCGTAGCCATGTATTCCTAGGGCTGATTCATTTGGACGTCGAGCGCCGTGTGCGCGTGCTCGGATTGAATCCACACTTCCTCTGGGTCTTAGATCTCCGGAATAGTTATGTGGTCTGAATTGGTACGAGTCTCTATCCAGGGGCGGTGGTGATTGCTCTGTACGCGCACCAAAGTCCGAGCGAGCATGCGCGATTGGCGGCCTCCTCCCTCTATGTTCCTCCTCTGGATAATCGAATCGACTGGCTGGAGTTGGTGGGAGGGGTGGTAAATCAGTATCTGGAGGTAGAGGGCCACTGAGGAGAGGATGGACTGAAACTGGTCTCTCCAGAGGAACTTCGATTTCAGTTGTCACGGCGGGACTTTCCCTTTCTGAAGGTGAATCGCAGCAAGGACTTCCCGCATCTGCAGATGCAGAGCGAAAGTAATTCGGTCGTCCACTGCTCAAATCCTCAACTGCCAGAGGGGGCAGTCTACTCATCCGCTTGTCTCCATTCATACTCTCTTCCAACTGTTTGGCCAGCGCTCGGCTCTGTGCTGCAAAGGCATCGAGTGGTGAAAGTGCCGGCGGTACTTCCCCCGCGACACATAAACGAGGAGAAGGAAGGCTTCGGGGTGATGGCATGCCATTGCCAATTGGCCCATGAGATTGACTTCTCAAATCGATAAAGTTCGGCCGTACGAAATTGGGTCGATTGCCGGACATGGTGAGAAGACACTGTCAGTGAGGGTTGTGACCAGTGCGTGTGTTTCTTGCTCTCGGAGCTCGCACTGCGGTCACGTAAATGGAGGCAGTGATTTGCCAACGACGACTGTAGTGGTCTGAACAAAAGAAGTGGTTGATCGTGGGTCGCTGATCCAGGAAATCAACGTTGTGGCTGCAGAAGAGACCGAATGAATGTAAGTATGTATATCTGTCGTCGTGGATCCGTACTTGTAAATGGGTTGGGTCAGACTGCGCAAGGGCGGGCTGCGGTCGGATGGTCAAGTCACAAGCCCTCGAAGTAGTAATGTAATGGCGGGCGATGATGGCGAAGGATCGTCGTGAATAAGCTCTCGGGAGAAGAAGGGGTGTCGTAGGCTGTCAGGTTGAAGGTGGTAGATAAGTGGGAATTGCTGCGCAATTGGAAGGGAATGGGTGTGTATTCGTATTCTGCTTTTTTTATACCTTTACACGTGTTGTACTGAGTAAGTACGGTTATGGTTGTGGGTGGCGACGGCCTGCTATCGAGGTCGCAAGCGACTCAACGATGGGATGAGATTTGAATGCGATGAAGTCTAATGAGCGTGGATGTGGCAGCTCGCTGCTACAAGTAGATGGGACGACCGCAAAGGAGATGGTGTGGTGCCTGTTTCAAGAGGGCGATGGACCGACGGTCTTGGGGGAGGTGCAGTGGCAGCAGTGCGTCAAGTGTAGGTGCGAACGAGAGGAGCTTGGAGGGCTTGGGTTGGGGTTGGTGCAGGTATTGAATAATTGGGGGGGAACGGCCAAATGCAGGTACGGAGTCCAGGTGCAGCAGGCGCAGGCATTTGGCGAGGTCTGAGGAGAAGAGCCTGAATGGGGAAGGGGGGGGAGGCAGTTTGGGGTTCTTTTGGAGGAGGAGCGAGTGCGAGGGCGAGGGCGAGCGCTCAAGCTTACTGGTGAACACACTGAAGCAGCAACCTTAGGGACCGCCTGACAAGAGAAGTTTCGATTGCAAAGGGAAAGAATGCCCTGAACTTCGGCCGGGCAATCAATAATATAATGTATTAATGATGGCACCTTGATTTGCAAGAACCAAGATTGCAGCAGCGTGTAAGGGAATTGGCTGGTGGTACAGGACAGGTACCGATATGCTTCAGGGGCTGCCTCAGCCTTCGACCTTCGCTTGGCTTGGTGACAGAAATCCCGAGGCGAAAAGATGCGCGTCTGGGCTGCCCAGGTGCTTCTGGATGCAGCAGCGATGAACGACGATGGCGATGGCGTTTGACCCAATGACCTGCAGCAGAGAGAGACCGGCGGGCGGGCTACGGCCAGAGGAGAGGAGAGCTACCGGCGGATTGGTGGGTCAAGCAGCGATGAGATGTGAGATCCTAGAGAAAGAGAGAAGAGTCGTTCAAGGGCCCCAAAGCAAAGAAAAAAAAAGATGGAGCAAAGCGACGATGAAGGAGTGTAGAGAATTGAAACGTGCCTGGATCTCGAAAAGGGGAGAAAGTTGCGATGGGATGCAAACTGCAACGAGAACAGCGAGCAGAGAACAGAGAACCGACGGGAAAAGATTCTTCTGGAAGTCTGGTCACAGTCCAACCATTTTCTTCGCGCAATCATCTCCGTCGCGGGGACTAAAATAAAATCATTTCGTGATGGAGGCATCACGATCGTCTTGGCGATGAGACGCTCAACAACCTCATTGGTTCCTTCCCCTGAGTAAATATCATGGCCGCCGACGGCCCCAAAACAAAAAAAGGGGGTCTGGAGATGGGGAAGCTAATCCTCACTTCCGACGACAATCACCTGTAATTACTGTTACCATCACAATTACAATTGCGATTGCAATTGAATGCAAGAATCAAATAATTTGTAAGGTGGAGTAGGAGAGAAACAATTACATCATCTCACCCCTTACCATCCCATTCATCCCCATCCCATCTCAGACACACAGCACTTCCATCCTCAAAACCTCCCAAGATCAACTTATTTTTAGCCCAAGCAACCAACCAGCGCCCGCCTTAACAACGTCCTAGCCACCCGTAGCCATAAAACCTACAACCAAGGATCCCCCTCCCTACCCCCACCACCAAACAACCATCACCCCCTCACCACACAATATAAATACATTGCCCTGTCCGGCAAAGCAACAACAGCATAGACAAAAACCCAGCGCAGCAGAAAAAACAAGCCAAATACAAGCCCTTCTTCTCAACAAACATTCTACTCTAAACCAGTCAAGTCCGTCCAAGAACCCCAATATCTCCCAACCGATGGCTATACCTGAGGACATGCAAAATCTATCGATGTGTTTGATCTACGAGTACTCATCTTCATCATCATCTGAAAAAAGACTGTCACTTCGCTACTCCACACGGCATTGCCATCTTACGAGTATACTGTATGCATGAGAATCTGGGGTTGGCCGCCGCCACCTGGCCTGGGATGGTCGCAGTAAATCGTCGGATGGGATGGCCGTTTTTTCCTCGCTGCAAGAAAAGCTTGCTTACGTGACTTGGGTACAGTAATCCCACAGTTGATTCTTACATCTTCTCCGCCTTTCAACTACCTTTCCAACAACCAGGACTTGCGGACTGTCATATTCTACCCTTCATCTCCATCCCGTTTCAACCTCACGAAGGTCGACAGCCAATCATTCATAACAGTGTAACCTGGGTAATTTCAAAGTTGTTCTTTTACTACAGTATTCTGCCTATTCAAAATCCCTCTTAACTCCTGCCCATGCCCATATAACGGAAAACCCAACAAAGACTGCATCCTGATTCTATTCACATGGTTTTAGATTGCATCTTTCTCAGTCGTGATCCACCCTCATACAATCCACGGTCAACGGCTGCGGCCACCGTCAAAGTACCACCAATAATTGCGCAAAGACCAGTCAAGAAGCCAGTGAAACTTTTCGAGCGCTCCTCTCGGTTGATGACTTTCATGGGTGAGATATCCTAAACAATCATGGTTAGAGTGGAGTGAGATCAGGATGATTGGAAAACCTACGTATGAGAAGAAAACACCTGGAATACCACCACGAGCATGGATCTTCTCCTTGTGGCCGTCAGCAGAATCATCGCCACCCATCAAACTCCGGCGATGGCTGGTGACCGAGTATTGATGCGTCTCGACACTTCCATCAGTTTGGTGTCCATAGGTTCCAAGTCCGACCTGCTCGTCGTGATGAGAAGTAGGTACCGAAGTTTCCCATCCCAAAGGAAGATACGAGGTTGAAACCACTTTAACAAAGTACATGAAGTTGAAATTGGGGTCAGTCGTGATTTGCGAAGTCTCGTCCAGTGGATTGACATGGTGGTTAGTCCACAAATCAGTCTTGGTGTTTCTCTTTTTGGTCACATCCTCGGACAGTTGTGGACCAAAACGAAGGGAATGGATCTCATGAGTGAAAGTATGGCCACCCTCAACTGGAGTATCGTAGTAGTTGCCCAAGTCGTGAACATGCATGTTCCCGTTGCTGAAACTACGTCCTGGGGCAATGTGGAAATTTCCAATAACCTTGTTGACTCGGAGATTTCCAACAATTCGGCATCCTTCCTTTCTCTGCGAGTCCAGTTTTTCTCCATAGTGTTCGCGCTCGCATTGTTCGACCCCATCTCCTCTCCCGAAAGCCCACGAGACACTAGCATAAGCCTCTCTGACTTCGTCGCAAGTATTACAGCAGCCAGCTTTCTTCGCATTTGCTGGAGGGGTCGCACCATAACAACCACCACAGTAGCTCGGGTCAAGATGTGTCGCCTGGTCTTCCTCGGCATGCCTGCCATAAAGTTAATGATCTGTCCAGATAGCCCACAAGCCTCTTCCAAACACTTACAGATCCAAAGGCTTGACGCCTAGAACATGTCCACCCTCTTCTTTGGGCGCCATTCTAATCTTGCTGACACCGTGCATCACACCAACTTGTTGCTCCCCAGAAACATCCATCACATCCAAGGTCAAGATCTCACAAGGTAACTTGGGGAAGGTAATGTTCAGATGGATCTCCATCTTTTCGCCTATTCAAAATCGCAGAATCAGCATTTCCATTCTAGTAGTCCTTCTATCACTCAGACACACATACCTCGTCCTTTATCCACAATCAATTCAGGGTGGATGACGATGCGCCTGTAATCGGCCCATTCTCCCCAAGCGAGCCACAGAACGATGAGCAACGAAGCTATCGTGACAATACCTCCCGAGGTTGTCCGCACTCTCGCTTCATCCACCGTCTTTGTAAAGGCATCTAGCCGCGTAAATCTGGATTTTGGCGCCATGGTTCGAAAATGACTGTTCGAGGGACGTTGGTGATGATCCTAGTTAATGACACAGGGACGCCGCGCAGGCAGGAATGGAGCCGCAGTCGTCAAAGACACATTAATTTGCAATTGGCCAGCCCAATTGAAGGTGAAAATCCAGAGTATAAAAAGACAGGACAGGTTTTGTTTTTCTATTGCGAGGTGGATACTGCGCGCGCCGAGGGCTTGATATCAGGACAATTTTGGTGAGGACAGCTTTCAAAAGAGTCCAGAGTTCCTCGTGAAATCGCAACCTTGCCCATGCACGGACGTACAAGCCGTATAAGCCGTTGCCGTGTACAAGCCTACAAGGGCCGAGGTACCAGACTTCCGTCCGTACCTGAGTCTTGGAAGGCGACAGTGAATCAGACACGCGATTCCCATGGTTGTACAGCTCTCTCAGAACTACGTCGTAGGTAGCTGGTTTCATACATCACTAGTCAACTAGTTCCTGAATTCCAAAAGTTGTTTGGTTGCCTATACATTTCGACCACTCATACTGCTAGCTTTCCTCCGTACGCCAGAACTCACCTGACTCAAGGGTAGAGTACCCCTACCCACTGAGCAGGTAGGTACCACCTATACAATCACCCATATGACTCCGACTCCCGTTGCTCTGCACCGATAAAACTCCGGCCCCATTGTCTTTTCAGCGTCAGCCTTCTCTCAAAGCATCGCCCAACTGACCTTCCTTTGACCACAACACCATCTTTGCGCAGTCGTGTCAAACACCAAGGAATCTACGAATCTACGAAACAACGACCTTCATGTTCCATTCCCTTCCTCGAATTCTCCTGCAACACTCTCTTTAGGTTGTGAAATCTCGTCCGACTCGGCTCCTCCCCCAGTCTACCTCCTCCATTACCACGTCGGTGCCTCACAACCCCTCCTCTACCCTTGACGATACGGAAAACCCGCCTCGCACGGAGAAACACCCTCCAAGTATTGATACAAATACCTCCAAAAAATGGTTCAACTTGCGCCATCCGCGCCCCGCGCCCACAGAAATGGTTCACCCAGTGTCCGTGGCCGAGGTGGCATCCAAAAACGCAAGGCTGGCGGTACTCGAGTTGACAAAGATGGAGATTTGGTGATGGATCCCGCTATCGCTGCCGACAAGCGCAGAGCAGCAAGAAGTCAACTCGGGGGAAGCGGACCTTCCAGAGGGCAAGGAAGCGGGCGAGCAAATGGAGGCCCCCCGCGAGGCGCAAATGCTGGCTTGATTAAAGCACAGCAGGCCATCATCAGAGGCTTGAATGCGAAATCGGCACAGGCAAACGTCCTGGAATCACGAATTACCGCCGCTGGAACTCGACTACAAATCGAAGGCTTGAGCTCGAGCAAGGCCGCCGCCAATCCCGATGGTGGCATGGAAAGCTTGCTAGCATTTCTGGAGCGAAAAGCCAGCGCCATGGACTCCAATTCCAATAAGGCTGTGAAAATAACCAAGGTATGTTATAGATCCGGTCGTGGGGTCATGGAGGTTCTTGTACCGTCGACTCTAAAAAGACCCGTCCACATGCCAACCTTCCACGGGTCGAGTTTCGACAGATTTACCTTTATCGCACCATGATCCACATTCGCTTCCAAGGTTTTTATACCTTGCTAACATCAATTTAGTCACTGAAAAGAGGTGACTTGATCATAATCACCGCCAGTCCGGAGGATGTGGAGAGGATTAAGAGGCTGGACAATTTTAGTTTTGCTGGGGCTACTTTGAGTATTAAACCATATGAGTTAAAGCCAGACAAGGTTGGAGACAAGAAAAAAGAAGATGTCTCGCCCAAGGCCCAGGAAACCAAAGAGCAGCTTCGGAGCGTTTTAGCGACCAGATATAATGCCGACCTCAAGCTGTTGGATTTATCCGCTCTCGCAAAGGATGCTGGCTTAATACAGATGGGTGTTTTTGATGGCACTACCACGACCTCCAAAATCTTCCCCGCACTCATGGTTGTCTGTGATGGATTATTCAAAACCAGACAGGAAAAACGAGACGCTATTGTCAGTGTCACACTCGCCGACAATGAATTGTCTGATGTCGCCGATGTCTCTGAACTTGCCCAGACCTTTCCAGATATTCAAAATCTCGACCTTTCACGAAACCGAATCTCCCAACTGGACTCGCTAGACTCTTGGGGAAATAGATTACGAAACATCACGACACTCATTCTCACCGGAAATCCCATCGAACCACAATTACCTTCTTTACAAGCCGAACTCTTGAAAAAATATCCACGCCTCGAGATTCTCAATGGAATTCAATTCAGGACACCGGAACAGGTGGCCACAGCTCTCGAGGCTGCCAAATTTCCTATTGGAAATGCACCACCTGACTTTCGAGACGTTGGTCAGGTTGGCGAAAACTTTATACGACAGTTCGTCGTACTGTACGACACAAATCGCTCTGCGCTGCTAACCAACTTTTACGATGACCAATCCGTGGTCTCAATATCAATCAATATGTCAGCGCCCCGAGGTGGTACAAGAAACACAGTAATAATACCTCCATGGCAACCGTACACGAAATTCTCTCGAAACTTGGTGAAAATCAACAATCTCCCTACACAATTGAGTCGTCGCCATCGTGGAAGTCAGGCTATCAACACCCTCTGGACGGCATTACCTGCGACGCGGCACCCAGATATCTCAACTCAGGCCGACAAATATCTGATTGAATGCAATCCTTTGCCCGGTTTGGTAGACCCTACAGGTCAAAGTCCTCGTGGTGTCGACGGCTTGATAATTACCATGCATGGAGAATTTGAAGAACAAAACGACAAGCAAGAACAACATCTACGAAGCTTCTCACGAACATTCGTACTAGGGCCTGGAGGACCTGGGGGACCGCCGATCAGAGTTGTCAGTGATATGATGACCCTTCGAGCTTGGGCACCACTAGCTCCAGCACGAAATATGGCTGCTGAACCAGTAACTGCTCCTGCGCCTGTGGCTGCTACGGGGAATCCACAGCAAGAAGCCATGACCGTGCAGCTGGTTGAACGAACTGGAATGACACCCAATTATGCTGTTCTTTGCCTTACAGAAACGGGTTGGGATCTTGAGAAGGCATTTGTGGCTTTCCAATTAAATAGGGTATGTTCACATTTCTCAATTCCGTTCCGAGTATCATTAACAAATTTATAGGATAAGCTGCCTGCTGATGCATTTGCGAACGGAAACTTCCGGTGAACATCAAGACATGGATCAGGGAAGGTGAAGGAGACATGGACTGTATAGAACAAAGTCATGCTGCTAAGCGAAGTCAATCACTTGGGCCGCTGGCGAATGTATAAAAAAACATGTTTAGCAGGAGGCATACAATGGTAGTTGTGTTTTTTTGTTTTGTTTATTTTACTTTTCTCTCACTGCGTTGCGTTGCGTTTGCTATGGAGGCGCACGGGAATGGATTTTTACACTTTTGTGAGATAGAGTGCGTCTGCTTGCGGTGAATGGAATGGGAGGAGACGCTTATATAGCTAGGGACGTGAGTGTGGGGGTGGTGAGTGGGGAATCACATTTTATGATGGGATGAGTGGGGTGGGATGAGATGAGATGAATGGTTTTCTTAGGGGTCGGGGTGGTGGGTTGGTGATGGTGATGAGGCATGGAGTGAATTGAAATGAAATGGATTCTCCACTTGCGAAGATGGTCATTTGAGTTGTTTTGAATTTGAGGTGTGTGTTTTTGTGATGTGATGTAGTGGGTTTTAAGGAGGGAGGGCAGAGGGGTTATCTTGTCCCCCCCCTATTGTAAAAGTTGTTGGATGTAGAATGTTGGTATTGCAGGGTAGATATTTTCATCTGGAGGCTGAGGTGGGGGCTTTTTGGTAGGTATCGTATGTGTAGGAGGTTGTTATAGGATAATAGGAGGGGTGACTGGGAGGGAGGTGTGAAGTTTAGTGTACTGTGAGGATTTGGTTATTGTTATACTGTTTGTTTTGTTGTGAGGAGATCAAGAGTGAGGGAGAGGAGGTAGGTAGGTAGGTAGGTAGGTATATGGAAGTGAGTGGGATGTCTGATATGGCCATGGCATGGAATGGGAAGAGAGGTTGTATGAGAATATGTGAGGGTGTGAGAACTCGTCCCTGGGAGTTGGAAATTGAAGAATTGTTTGGAAATTTGCCTAGGTGTGGTAGAGGCTCATGTAAGGAAATGATTGAAGAATGTCAGGATGAATGGAAGGATGAGTGTTGGGTTAGGTACGTTGTGGTGAGTAAAAAGTAATACTGGTAGGTTGGACATAAGAAATCCTTCAGGCTGCAAAGCCCTGTAGCTTCAGGCTGGTGCTCACTAATTGCGATGTGCAACAAAACTATTAAGTTCCCGCGTCTATGATGTAATTTTCTTTGCTTTCACTTTGTTGGTGGGCCAATTGTAATGTCGGGTGTGGTTGAACTTTATCTTTGGACAGTACTGGTAGGTAGTGAAGTGAGAGGCGAGGGGATTCACTGTGTATCTAGTTTAGGCACTTCTGGCAAGAGCAAGATAGGTTGAGGAGCTCTTGATTTTTATATGTGTAACTTGGGGGTTTTAAGTATGATGTTTATATAGATCAGTTAATTGAAAGCTTGTGGGGTTTTTTAAGGGGAATTCTTGTGATAAATGTCAGGACTTGAGTACAGTGAAAATGATTCACTGCGGATGATCAAATGAGCTTGAGCTGGACTTTGGCGGGGAACTCAATTGAAGTGGGTCTACTAAGGTACAGTAGCTCTTATCGATAATAGCAACCTCAATGGAAGCTCCCCCTCCTGTCCATCTTCCTCTCAACATCCTCCTAAATTCCCTTTCAAGCTTTTTCTCTCCTTCTCTTCTCCTCTATCTCGTACAAACATGGATTACAAACCTACTCAATCCCCACCTATAATCCCCCGTCTCATAATTCACGGCGGCGCAGGAAACATCCTCCCCTCCAACCTGTCCCCAGAGAAATACAAACTCTACCACGACTCCCTTCTCCGAATCCTCGCGGAATCACACTATTTCCTGACTTCCAAATCGTGTTTTCCCCTCTCCAATTCAAACAACGCACATAAATCAGATAAATCAGATAAATCAGATACAAGCTCGAACACATCTACGAAAACAGTATCCGCCCTCGACGCCGTAACATTCGCCGTCTCCCTCCTAGAAGATAATCCCCTCTTCAACTCCGGCCATGGAGCGGTCTTCACACGCGATGGGGTGAATGAACTTGAAGCTTCGATTATGGTCTCGAAAGGGATGAAGAAGAGGGGTGTGGGTGTGATGGGCATACAGCACGTTAAGAATCCTATTAAGCTTGCGAGGGAGATGTTGATTAGAGGGGAGCAAGATTTGGTGGGGGGCAATGGGAGAGCTGTTTCGGGGGGTGCCCAGGGACATAGTCAGTTGCATCAGTATAGTGCTGAGAAGCTGGCTAGGGAATGGGGACTTGAGTGTGTGGAGCCGAGTTATTATTTTACGCAGGGGAGGTGGGATGGTATGTTTTTCTCTTGCTTCTTGTTTTGGGTTGGAGGGATGCTGATTTTTGGTAGAACATATTAGAGGATTGGAAAAGGAAAAGGCTGGTGGCGTTGCGACCTGGGATGAGGAACACTTTTTTCCTCAAGGTACTTGCGGTGCAGTTGCTTTGGATGGTGAGGGGGTGTTGGCAGTTGCTACAAGTACAGGAGGCATGACGAATAAACTGACCGGTCGAATTGGCGATACACCTACGCTCGGAGCTGGTTTCTGGGCTGAAGAATGGGAAGAGGAATTCTCGTCAAAGTCAAGAGTTGAAAGTATGCTCTCTCAATCTGGACCAGCACTTATAATGAGCGATACCTTGACAGGATTGATAGCCGATTGTTTGCCTAATCCAATGGCATATTCTCCATTACCCAAACAAGATATCGACCCTGAGTATCTTTCAAAAGGCGATCGTGTGTTTCGCTCTTCAGCAATGTCAGGAACCGGAAATGGCGATTCTTTTCTCAGAATAAACGCCTGTCGAACAGCATCAGCAATAGCTCGCTATAGAGGCGCAAAATCCAACCAAAAAACCTCACTCCAAGACGCAGTCACAGAAATCGCTGGTCCTGGCGGCGAACTCGTAAAAAGCGCAGGCGAAAGATGGCAGAAAACCGGTGAAGGTGAAGGTGGAATCATCGGTATTGAACTCACACTTGTCATTGGCGCGAATGGGGAGAAGAAAGTGGTCGACTCGCAGATTGTGGATGATTTCAATTGCGGTGGGATGTTTCGTGCGGCAGTAGATCCGGATAATGGGAAGGCTGTGATGCGGGCTTGGAAGCCGGGTCAGCATGAGGGGATTGAGCGCTATGAGGGGGAGGGGAGGGAGTATGATTTGAGGGATTGGTTTGATGAGAAAGTGCTGGGTTAGAGCGTGGAAAGAGAAGAGAGGTTTGAAGTTTGAGTGCAAATTTGTATACAATGGTTTCTCGCTACAGTACCCCTTTAATTCTTTCGGGGTTAGTTCTTGGTCGATGCCTCTCGCGGATTTATCTTTCTCTGATACTCTATTGAAAACACCAAGCTTCTGACTTTTTCGTCTCCAAAACGTTCGCCAATAGATTCTACACTCATAGGTCACTGAATAACCGATACCTAGTTGTCAATGGAATAAACAAGCTGGATCACGTTTTATCAAGTAGAGTTCCAAAATAACCCACCGTATCTTACTAACCGCGCATGTAAGTATGTATATATGCCAATGTTTGGTTGCGTGTCGCATTTACATCCTCTTGTTCGGGCCTGTTTGGCTCACGGTCGTCAAACTTTTGCACCATATAAAAAACTTTTACATATAATTCTTTTATATAAAGATTCGCGAGATTCGCGACTTTTATCCACTTGTTTAGATAGCCGTAAAAGTTTTTAACTAAATTTGTTATAAATCCCGTCTAATCTAGTTGTAAAAGTTTTTAGATTTGCACTACTAAAAAAACTTTATAAAAGAACTAAAGCTCCCAGGCTCCAGATCTTTTTACTTTTGTTAAATCTCCTTGCAATTCTTTCTTTCTCCTGTAGTGTCCCCTGTAGTGTCCTCCTACAGTGGCCCCCTTCTACAGTATCCCCCCACTGCCCCCCTCTACAGAATCCCCCCTACAGTGTCTCCCTATACAGAAAGTAAAACTCGGCTAATTTGTAGCGTAAAGCGAAGCAGTATTAGGGGGGTTACAGGGGTACAGGGGGGCACCAAGGGTGATACTAC
>LT855417.1:995061-1005764 GCA_900184765.1 Hymenoscyphus fraxineus
TTGCATGAGTCACTGGCTCCTTCGAAATCCGCGAAAGTTATACTTTTGCACCACATTTGCCATATCTAAAAAATCGAGCCAAACATGCCCGAAGTCAACAAGTGCTAATGACATATCCGAATTATTTTCAGCTACTCGCAGGAACCGCCACTTACGCAGTCCCCTTTCAACAGATCAGGAATCACGTGTGAATCTCCCCACTCTTGACCTGCTAACCTGGAAGGTACCACCATTATCCAGAGCTGAATGACGGGGATCGTAAATGAAATTTTGATTCACCTCAATGGAAAGCTGGTTACAAATACACATCGCTTAAAGAGCACAAGCCATTCTTGGATACGCGAGTTATGATAGAAACCTGAAAGTAGTTGTAAGGTTACGACTGGCTGAACCACCACCGATTCTTCGCAAGTGTCCTCTATTGATTTGTCTTATCATCGGTTTTATGCTGCGCCAGCGATAGATACTGCTGTGCCATTTTATCGCTTCGCAACTCAGATGAGTGATTGCCCGTAGTGTCTATCTTATCAGATACAGGAAATAGTGGGACGGTGGTGAGTGGGCAGGGGTGCGACCTGCCATCCCATTCCATCTCTTGGGGTAGTCCGAAGGTATTTCACCTCTTGATTTATGTGGTTGGATTTGGCTTGTCATCTTGAGGGTTTCGAACATACGAGGGAATTTGAGGACTTGTGTTTTGCTTGCTTTTGAAACGGACAGGTTTGAGTTTGCCAATATGGGGTTCCTGAAGAGGATTCGGGAGTACATTCATCAGCCCTATGAACATCCTGGGGAGGGGAAGCTGGTCCGAAAATTAGGTTTGTGGTTACCTTTCTTTAATGCTTGTTTTTTCTCTGGTCGCCTCATCGGTAGATCATTTTGAATCTACAATGGCTTCTGGGTTTTCAAACGGGATTCGGAGGGACTGTGCTGATTTTGGTCGTAGACTTCTTCATCTTGAGTTTTTGCTGCTTGATGTACTTTACCAATTACCTCGATCGATCGAATTTGGCGAATGCGTATGTTAGTGGGATGAAAGAGGAACTGGGGTTCGTGGGGAACCAGTTGAATCAGATTAATACTGTTTTCACTGTTGGGTATGTGCTGTTTTCTTGCTCTCTTTCTCCGAAGTGATGGATGGAAAGAAAATTGGTTTTAATATTTAGGACTGATGAGATTACAGATATGTCATAGGATGCATTCCTTCAAACTTGGCACTCTATAATGTCAAGCCTCGCATCTTCTTCCCAAGTATGATGGTCATCTGGGGTGGGTTGACAATGGTCTCAGCTGCGGCAAAACATCCACAACATCTTATAGTCATCCGATTTTTCCAAGGGATCGCGGAGTCCACTACCTTCGTTGGAACTCACTATATCCTAGGATCGTGGTACACAGCTCGCGAACTGGGAAAACGCTCTGGGATATTTACATCTAGTGGCTTAGCGGGAACGATGTTCGGCGGTTTTCTGCAGACTGGTATCCATTCTTCATTGAATGGAGTGAAAGGGTTAAGTGGATGGCGCTGGCTTTTCATAATCGATGGCTTGATTACACTCCCCATTGCTATCTATGGATTTCTGCTGTTCCCGGATACACCATCAACCACGACAGCATTCTACCTCACGCCCACCGAGAGACAACTAGCCTCCTCCCGCGTCCCTGAAGTCGCCCCTCGTGCACCATGGAACCTGGCTTTTGTAAAGAGAGTCCTGACAAGTTGGTATTGGTACGGCTTCATAATGCTGTGGATCATAGCCGGAGAAACCGAGTCCTTCTCCACCAACTCCCTGTTGGCACTCTACATGAAAGCACAAAAAAAGTACTCCATCTCCCAGCTCAACAACTACCCCACCGGCGTTCCCGCCGTCGGGATCGTGAGCACGCTCTTCTTCGCCACTCTCACCGACTTCTTGGGTGGGAAACGGTACATCGTTGCTTTCTTCATCGCTGTAACTGGGATCGCGACGAGTCTCATGATCCTGAAAGCCGAGGAGAATACGGCGGTGGTGTTTGCAGCGTATTATTGGGCGGGTGCGGTGTACGCTTGTCAAGCGACTTTTTTCGCGTGGGCGAACGATGCGATGCGGTTTGAGGAGGATGCGTTGCGTGCGGTGGTGATTGCGGGGATGAATTGTGGGAGTAATTCTGTGAATGCTTGGTGGAGTATTTTGTTCTATGGTGCGAATTATGCGCCCAGGTTTACGGTGAGTTTTGACGTCCTTTTTTCCTGTATCCCTTCTTGAAGAGTATGGAGGAAGTGGTGGGGTGGTGAGAGACCGTTTGCTGATTCGGATATGCTTGTAGAAAGGTATGTATGCTATGATTGGGACTTCTATCGCACTGGCGATTTGGGCAGCGGGACTGCTGTATGTGAGTGTGCAATCGGAGAGAAAGAGGGTTCTGGGTGGAAATGGGGAGAGACAAGTTACTAAGGGGCAGAATTCTGAATTTGTGAAGGAGTAGGGGGATCGGGTGGGTGACAAGGTAAAATACTGCTCATGCTTGACCCAGAATTTTGAACTTATCTATTATCCACGTGTGGAGTATTGAGATGTCGTGGATTCAATCAAGAGGAGAAGGTATAGAAGTAGGATACACGTGTGTAAATAGACGGCAGAAACCGATGAAAAAGGCTCCCGCTTAAGCTTTGCAGGTTGCAATTTGAGATTCTGGGAACTGACTAATCTTTCTGTCCTTTAATTTTCACCTTTAATTTACGGTCCAATAAATCTACTTCTCTGCAGTACTGTACCCTTATACGCCTTCCTGACAAAATTCCCTACCCTATTTGCCTACTTCTTACCTGCACGAAAGAAAACAGCCCTCCTGCGTTCTCTGTATACGACTGTAACCTTTTGAATATTGTATTTGTTTTGGTCCATTGGACGACCGTATTGTAAACGCCGTACTAGGGAGACAATGGAGGAGCGAATATAGTAAGGTGATTTATTCGATACTATACTTTTCCTGTGGTTATGAGGTGGAGGGTGTGTGTATTTGTAGGGAGAGAATGTGGGGGGTGTAGAAAATACGGTACTTTGATGATGTACTGATAGCTTGGAATAGTGGATATAAGGATAGTCTGTTTATGAAAGTAGTGGAATGTTATGCGAATTTTGAACATGGGGGAAGAAGAGGTGAAAGTCCTGATAATGTACTGTGAGATTTGCTGTGAGATTTGCTATGAGGTGTGCTATGAGATGTGCTATGAGATGTACTATGAGATGTACTATGAGATGTACTATGAGATGTACTATGAGATATACTAGTAGATAGTATAGTATCTCGCTACTTTTACAAAGGGACTATATAAGAATATGGAACCCGTGGAAGTATTATTTTCTAGATCGTAGTTGCCAATATTTTATGGTGGTTAAAGTTAATGTTATTGGACAAAGCTAGATTTAACCCTCCCTAAAAAAATGAATAGTTATCTGATTAATATAGTAGAGCGGGTGAATTTAGGGTCCTTGGAGGTTAACGGTATTAAGAGGTTCTAACTTTGAATACTAATCTGATTAATTATAAAGCGTACTATAGGAGAAGAAGGAAAAGAGAAAATGAATTAGTTGAAGTATAGATTTACCATTAATAGACTACGTACCTCAGGACACTGTTATAGTACATACACTCTACCTATATCTACTATCTGCAGGTTTGAGAGAGTAATTCGAAGAATACCACAATGAACCCAGGTACCGTAGTAAACTTCCTGCTAGTCTGTCGCACATCGCAATTTCTACGCATGAGAATCTCTAGTGAGCAGGAGCCTCTAGTTCACTCTATTTCAAACTGGTCCGTACTCTACCTATACACCAAAGCATACTTTTTAAGTTCAATTTACTAACGGTTAAAGTTACATCTCGTGAGGCCCATACCCTGGGGTGAACTGCAGGTTGTCTTGAACTTGACGTGAAACCCGAATATAAGCACCATCAAGGCCCAAGGCATCTGGGTTACAATACCCAAAAATCGTGCTTCCCAGAAAATCCCACGTAAATGATATGACTTGCATGATCACGAGTTGTTTCCTGGAAGCGGGTTTAGCTAATTCTAATGTTTCGACACGCTAATTGTTCTCGATGATTCCAGAAAAACTTTATTCATGTAAGCTTGTTGGGTCGATATATCGAATAAACACACTCCACGGAGCTACTTACTTGGCACAGAAGTATGCCCTCTATTGTAGTTAAGCATTATTGGCTGTAAGATCTTACTCTGAAACTGACTTCTGAAATTCTCCTTACCCAAGCATCATGACTTTATTTCCTCAAATTCGCTCTCTCGATGTCTGCTGCAAAGAGCATGGACAGCTAAGAGTCACACCATGTACGCAGATCATATGTCAAAAAAGCTTGTATTTACCGAACGCGCGTTCAGCCTCTGATTCTTGGATTTCGCCAAACCCGGGGCCGAGCCGTATTACTCGTATCCCACACCGATCCCACACCAAACGCATGATCAACAGATCTTGGTAACGATGCGGATGTTGATCTCTGGGGTTGAATCTTTATGCCTCTGAAATTTATCAGACATTCTCTCCGGATCTCTGTTGATTTTAGCCCGATACGAAGTACTATCGGATTTCTTCTTTCACGAATTAGCGTGAACCGGACCCGAGATAACATGACGTTCCGTAAAGCCGTTGCGAATTACACTGTCAGCTGCCATCAAGTGTCACCGTTTCATCTCAAGTTCTGTTACCTTACCCGTAAAATCCCAAATCTGTCACAATTGATGGGACTTCAGATGAAGCGAGCAGAGCGGTTTGACAGATTGTCAGAAATGCCAAAGATGTCAGATGTAAGAGCATGGGTTGTCACTCAGTGCACAGAGAAAAGTTCAAGCTTAGATTAGATGAAATAAAATTTCCCCTGCTAATCCTAAGAGCTGGAGACCCATGGTCGTCACAATGACCTTTTGAACTTCGCAAAAAAGCAATAAATTATCTAGCGAGACCAATTGATCTAACACAATCCTCTCCCCTATGATATTTTCAACCCCAAGAAACAAATTATTCGTTCGCCATGTTTTTGATGTGGATGGCTTTTCCAACTCTTACTCCATCAATCACTCCAACCTTAAGCTTTGGTGTCCTTTGCCTCCTTTGACTTTGTCTTTGCCTCCTTTCCCTTCGCCTTTGCCTCCTTCTTGACGCCACCAGCTTCTCCTCCGGCAGTACCCTCGAACTCGACGGCGGTCGATGGTTGGCCGGCATTTGCCTTGTCCTTGGCAATGTTGCCGTCGAGCTTCTTCTGCTCTTCAGCGAGCTTTGCGGTGGTGTCTTTGCCTTGAGCTCCCTCTGCCTTCAACTCCAAAACGGAGGCCATGAGCTTGAGAATCTTGTTCTTGGTTTTACCGTTCTAAGAAGAAAATCAGTTTAAGAAATATAAATAATTTAGCAGCATTTTTACTTACAGCGGCGGCAATCTTTTCATCGCCGGTTGCGCTCTCAATGAGTGGGTTGAAACCCTCCTTCTCGGCTGCGTTACCGAGATCGTTGACATCGTTCAAGAACTTGATATCCTCCTTGGAAACGGCAGCAAAGTCGGATCCGACGTCCAACTTAGCAAGGGCTTCAGCCTCACCGTCACCGGCGGTACCTCCAGAGATGGAAAGTTCATTGTAAGTCTTGGTGCCAAGAGCTCTGGTGGAAAGAGGAGCAGCAATGGAGAGGGTGGCAAATGCCATAACGAGAGCAGCTGAGAATTGCATCTTGATGATTGTTGGGGTGATTATAAATCTGAAAGAATGGATTTGGAATAAAAGTTAAGAATTGAGCAGCGTGGCTGTAATTTGTTGGGATTGAGAAAAAAAAATGGGATTGAACAGCGCAGCTGTAGAAGGAAAGTGTGTAGATTGAAAGAATGCAATTGGAATGAAGAGAAAAGAAGTTGTTGAAGGAAGATTGATCTGCTCTTATAGGCTCTGTTTACTCAGAAAATGTCACCCTCATCTCGTCCCACTTATCCCTGAAACTGGCTGCATTTGGACTCCTCCGACACCTTGGAAATCCGTCCACGTACAGACACCGTAGATCACTTTTTGAGGCCCACTAGGGGCCCACAGGATATTACGCTAAATCGTCTTTGGTAGTAAAGTCGACATATTAGTCGCGACCAACATATCGTCCTTCAAATCATCCCAAAACAGACACAAACGTACACTACAGTAGTACCTAGGCCCTATTTTCTGCCCCTAGGCTATACCTATACGAGTCCTACTCTAATATAGTAAGAAGATTTTTATTTTATTTTTTGTTCTAAATATTAGGGACTAAAGCGACAATTCTCTATCGAATACACTAGCCTATATAGACATACTATAAATACCTAGGGTTTTAGCACCCTAATAGAGGGTGTAAGAGTCTGTAGCTACAGCGTACCTAGCCTAAAGCAGAGCCCTCGCTTACTCCTCGGTTATTGTGGATATAGTATAGATCAAGGACCCACGGTACACGCGTATGATAAAGTAGGACGATATTTTCGACGACATTTTCTGAGTACACAGAGCCATAGAAGATTCGCTTATGATGTGATGAGCCAAGATGAAGCCAAGTCCTCACCGGGAGGGTCTCCCCGTCTCCATCCAAGTCCTCATGATCATCCCATCATGGGATGATAGCTTGGTTCAACGTCAACTGCCAAGTTGGTCTTGGGACGTTTTGCCAGGTGCGTGGGAAGAGCTGGTGCAACATTGTCCCAAACCCCACGTGGAAGCTGGGATCTCGAGACTTCACGAGTCCCACTCTGGAACTGTCAAGTGTTTTGTTACGGGATTTCCACCAATCATATGTCGACTCTCTGGTAGTGGCTTACGTTCTACCCGAAAGGGGATGGAAAGCGAAATAACGGTCGACCGTGCTGAAAGGGTTGAAGCGTCTGCCACCATCTGAAACTCTGAACTTCCACACATGGGCCGAACCGCCGCCTCTGCGAAAGGGGAAGCGTCAACTGCTCCCATAAAAGTCAAAATAGGGGATACCGAACCAGTATTTCTGGGAAATACCAGGTGCCAGGCCAGAGTAGCACGCGCGAGTGTTCACCCCCACATTTGGCGGGTTATTAATGGAAGAAATCAATGGCAGAGCCGCAGAACAGTCCTTGCATCTCGGTACCTAGCCGCTGAGAATTCATCTTATTTCAAGGACTCTCACCTAAGACTTTGGTTATTATCGGGCTTTGGCGGTTAGAGGGAGTATTAAGTAGATTGTTTTCTCACGGCGTGCAGGAGGAGTAAAACAGTCAAGCGCTGCACTCCTTTTACGGGTGATTTTCTATGAGTTGGTCGGTCTTGACCGTACTAGTTAAACCAGTCGAAACCCGAACTCAAACTCATCACTCCTAATCCTTTGGAATCGAAACAGACACATCATTCTCCACTTCCGAATCGGGCCAGAATGAAGCTGAGCGGTGAAACGCAAAGGCCCAATACCAAGTGATACTTCCAGTCAGCAGCACATACCAAGTACTTCTACTTCCGAACTAAAAAGCACTGGGGTCAATGGATATGCCCAGTCACTGTCGCTGACTTCGATAAGCTTGGCTCAACCCTTACCCAATTCAGATGTGACGACTTGACCATCAGCACTTATGCTTATTTAATTGTCTACGATACTTCGGTACATGCTTAACAAGGATTGCCAGGTAGGCAGTTATGCGAACCTCGTGTTGTCGGACATGAACTGTTCGTCTTTTGTCATAGCTTGTTATCCCTTCCAGGCTCGAAAGAAGCAAAAAAGAACGTGCACCTAAAGTGTGGAAATGGGTCCGCTTTTACAATATATTCCCCGTAAAACAAGGTTGAATGGCGAACCCGGCCACATTTTCAAGCATTTACCTCCGTAAGCTTCAATCGAACCCACTTTACACCTACTTTAAGTGCACGTCTTTTCGTCGCTTTGGGGTCTGGAAGGGGTATTTACTTAGTTTCAACGTCTCGCGATGTGGCTGTGCTCTTTACAAAATTCAACATGATCGGAGGGATGATCTCTTGGAAGATGATCGCATAAAATCTTTCCCTTTCTCTTGTTCTTGTTCTACTGGTATCGTTTCTGACTTTGCTTTGGTGATGTCGATCTTCTAGTATTCTTCGACCGCTTCAAGAGTTTGGTCTTAGCGGCGAGATACTCTCTTGTAACATGATGCATAGAATTCGCCCCTCCCTGTTCATATGACCTACGGTTGTATAGCTACTGTCACCAACTTTTATTTATGATGGTTCGTTTGTTTAGTTCGTATAGTTAGTTCAGTTCCGAAAGCATAGGCTCGAATCAGATTGGTTCAGTTTTAAGGGACAATGGAATGTTCGTGTATCCGATTATCACAATCTTCTGGGATGGTTTTGGTCATGGTCGAGTGAGGAAAGATACTGCCTCTAAAATCGTATTGTATTGAGGCTTCACAAATTCAAAGCCACAAATAAACGGATTCGAAATTTCGCTTCAAGCAATTCAAGTGTTTTTACAGGAGCTCGTACTGCCAATCCAGGATGAACATGTCGATTGAAGATCCGGAGATCATCTGCGCTTCAATGATTGCTGACGGCCTGTATCAGTGCGTGGAACCAAGAGCAAACCTTAACTTACGCGGTATATTGCTTTGATCAAGCTAGGTGCTCGTATGTTGAGCGGTTCAAAGGTTGCGGTAAAAACCCTAAGAAGAGTCAATGGGCATTCCTGGGTTTTCTGTGTTCGCTTGTAACGTTTTTTACGAAGTACGTTTTCTCGGATTGCATGTCCACTTCCCAGCCACGTTCTACCAGCATCCTGGCCATGCTTCTTAATATAAAGTCAGAGGCGAGTGGCGCAGAGGGGTATTACCATCCATATGGCCTAAAGTTAATAACAGTAATGATAAAACTTTGCTGTATCATCAGATGAATCTACTGGATTTTAGTTTCTCGAGCTTTTCAGTAAAGTTTTATGTATATAGCAGCGCGGTGATCAAATATCTTGGCAGTATTCCTGCTGTGCTAACTTCCCACGATACTTCTTCAACTGTTTCCAAACGGTTAGAAGAACAATGGGAATCTTTGCAAACGTTTTAAGAAAGTTGCGTATAAAGTGGTAGTGAATATAAAAATTTCATATTATTAGCAATTAGGGAGATCAACAGTTTATCGTCCATTCGTCACGTATCATATAAGAGGCTTATTATTGGTTTTATTTTGTATTTGCTGGCTAGCTTCAAACGCTTATACTTCAGCCATAAATTGGATATTTGAAGGATAAGCGCCCTCGGCCCGCGTCCCATAAGGGAGTAGTAGAACTATCTATAAATAGGCATAAAGCCTATAAATTAGTACAACACGTAGTAGTACTATAGGTACTTAGCTAAGGCGAGTAACCCGCGAGGGGTATATAGGTGAGAGAGCTTAAAAGTGTAACGGACGATAATATTATAGTATTATTATTAAGGAGTTCTATACTCGAGTATAAGAAGGGATATAATACCCGGACTCCCTTATTTACTATAAACCNAATAAGCGCCCTTGGCTATATTAAGTACTATAAAAAGAAGTAGCTATAAAATAATAAAACTAAAGAAGACTTAAAAGAAGGAAATAAGGGTATAAATTAAAGAACTAAACCTCTTAACCTTATAAAAAGCAACGACTTAAAAAACAGCGATTTTATAAACTAAGTATAAAATACCCTTAAAAGGTATTTAATAACTACCTACTAAGCTGTTATATATCTTTATCTAAAAGACCTAAATCCGAGGTACGTTAAGCCGCTCCCCGGCGAGTACTATAACCTATATATCGTTAAGTATCTAGAACCCTATAGAGATAAAGTTATTATTAGAGAGTATCTATATAAAATTTACATATAAAAGACCCTTACTCTATATAAAATAAGAGGGCAGTTAGTAGTTATAGATCGAAGTTAAATAGTACTACTAAGGCTACTACTAGATAGACTTTATTACTAGTACGTTCTACTATAATCTCTACCCTAGTATATAGTACGTTTACTTTACTTAATTATAAAAATAAAGTTATATATTCCTTACTTAGAGTAAAAAAGATATTATATTACTAAACTTTTATCTACTAAAAAAGGTATATATTAAGCTGCTCTACTACTATATATATAATTTTACTAATTTAAAGGAAAGCTATAAAAGCTAGTTTTATAACTACCTTAAAATTAAGGTAATTATACTATTTACTAAGAATATAAAAAGGTTTATATAGAATCGAAGTAATCTAGTAGATATACTTATATTATAATTATCCTACTTAGCGAACTTATTAAACCCTTTAATCTACTTATATACCCTAGATTATTCGCTATAAAATTAGTTTATTAAATACTCGAAGGTCGAATCTACGTTCTATATAGCAAGATCGAATAGTAGATAAGCCTACTATAATCAACCTAGGTTTTAGGCGTCCTACTACTAAAAGGCCCTAGGGTATACTTATATTCTTAGTAGCTACCTAGCTAATAAGTAACGTTAAATTCGCTAGTTACGCTAGGCGTAATATCTCGGCTTAAAACGTCTTAAAGGAGTAAATATAGGAATTGTAAACTTTATAAGTATTTAGAGATAAACTTAAATATACTAGCCTTAAAACCTCCCAAGATAATAAAGGATAAGACTAAAAGTCTATATAATTAATAGGTAGATCTATTTATAGTTAAGCTAAAGAAGTAGGTACTAATTAGTAATAACTCCTTCTAAATTATATAA
>LT855417.1:1006002-1016390 GCA_900184765.1 Hymenoscyphus fraxineus
AGTACCTAATATTTCTATATCTATCTAAGCTACTATATAAAATAGGTAGCAGAGTAGTCTATTCTAAAAAGGATACTTTAAGTATTACTTAATAAGACTAATTTATATAAAGACGTTATTTATATAAACTACTATTCTTTTTTATAACTATATAAAGGCCTACTTATTAAAGGAAGCTTAAACTGTCTTAATCTTAAAGATATTAATATTAAATATAAAACCTTTTATTATAAAAGGTAGGAGTAATTATAATATATAATCCTAATTAAGGAGGTATATATATTAACGCTAATCTACCTAGGGTTTGTTAATCATAAGGTAAAAGGCACCTAGGCCTTAAATAGAAGTATTATAAAATAGGTAGATATATTCGCGCTATATATCGAAGAATAATATACTATTAAAGTATAGGAGTATCCGGTCTTACTATATTAAATCCGCCTTAACCTTTAAGGTTAACTACTATTAAGTAGTATTTAATAGCTTCTTAGGCTAGATATAAATAAAAGTTTAAAAGTTATAGTAGAAAACCTAGCTTAATTATACTACCCTAGTATAAAAAGTAAGTAAGCTAGTTAAAGATTCTAACTCCTTTTAAGTAATACTATTTCGATTAATAAATTATACTATAGCGTCTTAAATTTAAGATAGTTTCTCTAGTAGAATTAAGGCTATAAAACTATTTATATTTACTAAGTATCCTAGGAGTTCTACTAAAGTACTCTTTATACTTTTTGAGTTATTAATTAGAATACCTAAAACTTATATTAATTATAAATATTACTTATTCTAGTCCTATATAAATAATCAAGTAGCCTAAGCCTTTATAAATATAGCGAATTTATTATCTAAATAATAAGCTAGTAAACTCTAACCTAGGAGGTATAACTTAATAATCTATTTAAGTACCTTAGTAAAAAGGTTAAATATAAACAGCGCTATAGTAAGACTAAAGGGTAGAACTATATATATAAACTTTATACCTTCCTACTTAAATCTTAGGGACTAATATATATATTCTACTACTAGGACTATCTAAAAGGTATTTAATATATCCCTCTTAAATATTATATAGCCTTAGCCTACTAAGTAAACTAAGCCTAGAACCTTATTANGTAGTTAATAGAATCTCCTTCTAGAAAGGATAGGTAGTAGATCTAATACTAATTACTATTTAGTTTAGGTTTTAGTATAAAACCTAAAAGAGATATAATAAAAGGATTACTATCTTATAAAAAGACTTTCTCTACTAACCTATATTATAGATCCTTCTTAATTTTTAACACTAGTAACTTAGAGAATTCGTATACTAATAAAAGGTTTAAAGAGATCCTAAAGATCTATAGACCCTTATATCTAATTAAAGTACTAAATTAAAGGATATTATTAATTATATTCGCGAATTTAGGGTCTAGATATTAGCGTAATAGTATATACTATACTATCAGGTTTAAAAGAGAGAGCGAGTTTTAAAGTAGTAGTTTTAATATATCTATAATATTAAACAGTACTAGCGTATTCGCGGACAATAGCGTAGAAGAGTAAGTATAAGATAGTAAAAATTAGTATAAAGAGACTAAATTATCTATATAAACTTATACTATTTACTAAACTTAATCTCTTATACTAAAATCTTACTCTTTTTTCTTAGCCTTTTTTACCTTACGCTTACTATCTAGGTAATAATAAACGTACTTCGAATCTATATAACTAGAGCCCTTTAACTCCTTATAATAAACCTCCTTTCTTTTATTACTATCTAACTTCTCTCCCTTGTCCTTTCGACCTCCTCCTCCTCCTCCTTGTCCTAGCTTCTTAGTATAGTAATAATTTAAGACCTTAACCTCTAGAATACGCTATAGCTTAATACTCCGAAGAGCGCCGCGCGATACTACTTATTCTTACTAATATAGCGCTAAATTAAGGACCTCCTTCTAAATAAAGATTCCTACTAGCTTTAAGATCGAGATAATAAAAGCCGACATATTAGCTAGGAGGTTTATTAAGAGATAGAGAGAATAGTATAACTAAATAATATACGCCTAGTAATTAAGAAAATAATAGTACTACTTATTTAGATTAGAACTAAACACCTTAATTAACTTTATATCTTTAATAAACTAACTACTTATCTCTATATTAAATAAAATACTAGCGCTTTAGTCCTTCTAAACTAGGGTAGATTTATCTAATAAGTATAGATTAGAGACCTTAAAAGTACCTTTTATAATCTAGATAATATACTTCTTATACTAGGCTAAAAGAGTATTTATAATCTATATTACTAAAGAGGGTAATATACTAATATCTCCTTATAATTAACCGCTAGCCTATACTCTATCTAGGAGTTTACTAGCTAAAATATTTAGAAATCCTATATCCCTAAAAGGTATACTTATAAGGTTCTAATCTATACTAATAGGTTAGCCTCCTATACTTAAATTTAATTAACCTATACCTATTCCTTAGCTAAATTACAACTAAAGCACTCCTTAGGGAGTACTATAACCCTAGCCCTACTACGGAAGCGGCGAAGGGACTCCTATACCTAAATTTTACTATAGAATACCTTATAGATTTTACCTACCTAGAGCCCCGAATATCTAGTAACTAAACACACCTAGGTTATAACTACTAATACTAAACTAAACCGTACCTAGATTATAACTACTAAAACTACTACCTAGAGTACTAAATCCGAAACTACTATATCTACCTATCCCTAGGTACCCTATATATCTACTATAACTACTAAAAGCTAGGAGTTAGTATAGTCCTTATAGAGGAGCACTATTATATTAAGGCTAGGTAAGACAACTATATTTACTCGAGTAAAAGTTATATCTACTACTACTAGGTTAAATCGGATTTACCTATACCGGCGGATTAAGTTAATTACTTTGTAGCGGATAGTTAACTTGTGCTAGTAGATCGACTTGTTATATAAGTAGGTTAACTTGTTATACTTGTATTAGTAGATTAACTTGTTATATAAGTAGATTAGCTTATTATTCTCGTTAAGGGGAGGCCGAACGACGACGACCTAGCGGTAAGGTACTACGATCGCAACTACTAGCTAAAAGTACAGCCTTAGTAGTATCTATAGCGTTGTATTGTGCTTAGAGGTCTACTCGAGCCGCCTCTCCTATTTCTTTAATATAACGAGCGCGGTTAGGAGCCCTAGCTAGAAGGTTTACTTATACCTTAGTACTAGTACGCTTTACGGCCTTTGTTAAATTACCCTTTTATACGATATTACAGCCTCTTGTTTTAGGAGGTATATTAAGGCTTATTATTATTAATTGTTCTATAAAAGAGCTTAAAAGTATAACGGACAATAATATTATAGTATTGTTATTAAGGAGTTCTATACTCGAGTATAAGAAGGGATATAATACCCGGACTCCCTCATTCACTATAAACCCCTGCTATTTAATTAATTCAAGTTGTGGTTAAAGCAATACAAGCTTTTGATCTCGTATCTGAAAGCAATCTCACGTATATTTGTAACAAGAATTGAATCGATACTTAGGCTGATGATCCAGGCTAACCCTATCATCAAATACCGAAAACAACTCCTGCCAAAATCCCCTCAGGAAATGCAGGATTGAAGGGAATGGCAGCAGCTTCCGGTTTCATATCTACACAACCCCAGTTTGTAGCCAGAGTGCTTTTCCTTATGGCAGTGTTCAGCTATTTGTTACACAAGGTACTAACGTGGACAGCAATTGAAAGATTTTGAGTAATGAAGCCTGGTGTATTCTATTCATTACGCAGTCAGTATAACTGTATAAAACTTGGTCAATGAAATTTCAATCTACGTCCATTATAAATTCCTAACAAGTCTATTTGCCCCATTCGTTTTATTTATCCAATCATGTTCGTTGAGAAGTCTTTGGATAATTTCCTCGGTAAGAAATATCCAATAGATGTGTGTTAAAGATCAATCAGATGTGTGTTAAAGATCAATCACCATGTCATCTTAAATAACAATATTAAATAGAAGTAATCAAACTTTCAATAATTGGTGTAAAAACTTGCCAAATCTACCGCATTCAATTGACATGGACAAAAAAGAGTAGATAAAAGAGCCAGATACTAGAATCCGAGTTTCACAGCCATCCGCCCTTTCCTACTACCTCTTTAGTCCACTGCTCCAATTTCACCAGACCCTCTTGATCCTTCGAAGCCGGATTCGGTTCTTTCAATCTCGCCTTTTCGTCAAAGTATTTCCCGCTCATCTCTGCTGTGAACTCCTCACTAGCGCCAGTAAAAAGACTACTAACACAACCCTCATTCACAGGTCTTATTATGCAAAAAAAGAGCAACACTGTATGAAGCCAGCCGAGATACCATGGTGCTCTATCCCGATTCAAATCATTCATTTGGGTATCGATGAATCCAGGATGTAAAGAGGCACTCCATATTTCTCCTTTCCTTTGCCTTACGCTTTCGCTTTCGGGTCCGAAGCGTGAATTGATATTAGCAGAATGCATGACGTTCGCAAGTTTACTAACGCCGTAGCGACCGTGTCTCCCAAAGTTTTCGAGTTCTTTCTCGTCGTAAAGGATTTCTGTTGTTCCAAAAGCCGTCTTTTGATGTCCATCGCTGGAGACATTCACCACTCTGGCTGATCCAGGACCTTGTTGGATGGAAGTGGACAGTCGGGTTGGGAGTAGGTGATGTGTGAGAACCCAATGTGCAATGTAGTTGGTTTGCATTTGACTTTCGAAGCCGTCAAATGTTATCTCAAACGGACAAGCCATAATACCAGCGTTGAGTATGAGACCGTTGAGTGACTTTTCTTTGGCGAGGAAAGTCTTTGCTGCTTCAACCACAGTGGAGAGGGATTTGTGGTCCATAATAAGTGGTCGAACATCGGCATTAGGGGAGGATTCCTTAATTTGGGTGATTGCAGCTTGTGCTTTGGTTGAAGAACGGGCTCCGAGATAGACTCTTGCGCCCTTCGAGGCGAGACACAAAACTGTGCTGTACCCAATTCCTGTATTCCCTCCTGTGACGAGGAAAACCTTGCCTGAGAGGGAAGGTAGTGATTCTGGTCTGAACATTATGAAAGAAATGAAAGATGGAAAAGATGAAAGTAAGTAGACTTTGAGATAATTGCAAAAGTCTGGAGAATGAAGAAACCGAAAAGAGAAGCGCACCTTTGTACATATTTATACCTTCAAAGCCACTCTATTGTCAATTAAATTAGTATGAATTCTTCTCGGCTGGTTGTGGTTGTCATGAGTAGCATTGTGTCCAGGCGTTAAGAAACCACCCAAATTTACTAACCGCACCCCCGAGTCATTCAGCAGAGCTCCTTATTCGCCCAAATCCACGTACACGATGCGAACCTAACAATGATGTACAAAAGTACTCGTACTTGCATTACGTTCTATTCCCAATGTGGTAATTAATGTAAGCCGCCCGCTCAGGCACTACTTGGTGAGTTCGTGACGACAGCTTTCACCTCAAATCTTTACAAAAGCCCAGGTACCACCCCCCTTTTTTTTCTCAAAACGGAAATTTTAGTAATTTCACATGCTATCAGAACAATTATGAAGCAATTCAAGACTCACAGATCGACAAAAGAAGCTTGGAAGCTAGATGACGACTGGTCCGAGGTGAAGGAAAAGGAAGAGAGGAAGAAGAGACAGAATCGGCTCAATCAACGAGCCTATCGAAAAAGAAAGGAACCAAAAGAGTTTGCGTCTGGTAAAAAGCTACCATTCCGCGTCGAACGTTTTCGAACTACGTATATTTCTCCTCCAATCGTTAAGAATATTTCAGCGACCAAGGAAAGACCAACAGAGCCTTTATCAGAAGCGAAGCCCCATGTAAGGCAGTTCATATGGACAAAGTTGGCAATGAAACTTTTCTTTTCGAATTATTTAATTTGTATTAGAGATAATAATCTAAAGGGAGTTTTATACCTACGACTAGTTATAGAATATTTTAATTCCTACTTCTAGACTATTTCGGCTATTATATATCGGGCAATTACAGGTTATTACGGGCACTTTCTGTAGCTTAAGATCTGTAAACTTTATAAAATAGTATACTACTAAGTCCTATATTATATTACATGCCGAAGCAAGCATAGCTAGCTGAGTCCTAGCGTACTTATAACTACTAGAGTACGTTAGTCCCGAAGGAGCAGCTACGCTCGGAGCTAGCTAATTATCATTCACTATTATATACCGACAATAAGGAAGGAAGTAAGTCTTTACACTTTAAGAAATGCTAGAGAAGTATTTTATAGAAATAAGTAGGTAAGTTTATTATTAGATAAACTCTATATACTAATATTCTATATATGCTATAGTAACCCCGGATTTGCCGGTTTAACTAATTAGACTATTGTATTCGCCGTATAATAGATTTGCGGGATACTATTATAGGCGTTACAAATATAATAATCTATTCTATAATAAGCTTTTGTTATAGCTTGTTATAGTATAGAACGAGTAGGCTAGTGGGTATGGAATAAAGAATAAAATGTAGTAAGTAAATACTATAATATATACAAATTTATATAAGGGTGTTAAGGACAAAACAGGAGACTGTTAGAATAAGCTATAAAAAGTGAGTGTAATTCAAAGTACTAGCTAAGGATATAGTAGTACTCTAATAAGGAGCTATAAAGGAGCTATAGAAGCTTCTATAGAACCTTCCATACCTTCCTATCTAAGACTAGCGTGACTTATATAAGACTTTAGCGTACAGCGTATAGTACTTCTAGCGTATAGCGTATAGTATAGTATATATACTAGCGTATAGGCTGTTTCGCTAAATGTAGGAGTTATATACTAAAGTAAATAAACAATAGTATATTTTATAATAATTACTCCCTAAAAAGAAAAAGATAATGTTCTAGTATTATTAAGTATAAACTCTAAAGAGTACTAAAAATACTAAGAATATATCTAATAAAAATATTAAAAGTCCGGGCCCTATATCCTCGAAGTAGGAAGGTCTTATTCCTTAGTCTAGAATCTATTTATATAAAGATTATTAAAAAGTAACGTAATCTATCCTAATTCCTATATAAATCTAATAAGTGTATTCTAAATAAATAAAAGATTAAATTATCGCGCTCGTTATAGTATAATCTTATAAGTAGTAGTCTTAAAGTTCTAAATAACTTCTAAAGCGTTACTAAGGTCTTTAATATCTAACTAAGAGTCCTCTTTAGGTCTATATCCTTTTTAGCGAACAAGGTATTAAATTTAACTAGTTTATATAGCTTCCTTATATATAATCTTCTTAATCTTATACTCTAAGTCTCCTTCGATAATAATAGGCTCGAATAGTATTATTTATCGATTAAATAAATCTTAATCCTTTAGGACTAGCTCGAGTTAAGTAACTAAAATAATATTATAAATACACTATTTCTATAGTAATTTAAGGCGATATACGAGTCGTCTAATTCGTTTAATTACCTTAAGTAGTCTAATTTATTAATAAGAGAGTTTATATCTAAGGACTTTAGTCGAAGGGATATAATATCCTTTATATAACTTTAGAAAAACCTTATCTCCTAGCTTAAAAAAGAGCGGTTTATACTTCTTATCGAAGTACGTCTTTATATATATCTAGGCGAGTTTTAAGAAGTCTATTAATTCTTAGGTAGATTAAGGCTAAATTTATAGTTTAGGTCTAAAGAAGTTAATTATATTATTTAGTTTAAATCTATATATATTCTTATTTAGACTTTTACTATTTAAAGTAGATAGTATATTATTAAGCTTAAATTATAAAAGCGGTAAATAATAATTCTATAGCTTAATATTATTTAGTTAGTTAAGGTAGAACTATAATATAATTTCTACTATCTAGTTTATACATTTACTCTATCTATTAGTTTATAGATAGTAAGCTATACTATAAAGTAATTTAGTCTAGAGTTTATTAAATATACCTTTCTAAAACTCTAATAAAAACTTAAGATCTCGATCTAAGATAATTACTTTTAGTATACCCTAGTTATTATATAATAACTAAGTAATAAAAGCGTATCCCTATTCCTTAGCTATCTATATATTTTTACCTAGTATAAGTATAACCTTCTTTAAACGCTTATATATTATAGAAAGTATATAATTAAAACCTTTAGATATTAGTAAGAGAGTAAGAATAAAATTAATAGTAAGAGTATAAAATAGTATAGGTAGAATATCTAAAGGTTATAAGGATTCGAATAGTATATACCTCTTAGGTTAATAAACCTAGTATTTAAAATAGTATAAAAGATAAGATTAAATAATCGTAGAAAGTCCTAGTAAAAAGAATACTCCTAAATAAATATTAAAGAGCTTCTAAAATCTAGGATAATTATCCTTATAGATTAAATCTAGTACTTATAGTACTATTTTATAGAGTAAATATAAATATATTAGGTAACCTAAGATATCCTTTAGTAGTAACTTATATATAAGTCTATCTTAAATATTAAATAGTAATTTTATCCTATTCTTTCTAAGTCTAGTATTCTTTTAAATATTAACCTAAATCTTATTTTATATAAACTCTTTATTATATACTTTTATTAGTTTCTCCTTAAATTCTAAAGATATTTTTACTAAAGTTATAGTATAAACTAGTACTAGTTTAATAGCTAGAGTATCTAACTCTCTTAGTCCGTTATCTAGCTTCTTATATAAATCCTTACTCTTTAGCCTTAAAAGAGTATTAAAAATAATATACTTATATCTAGGTTTATATTAAATATTAAGATTAAAATAAAAGATAAACTCCGCGGCTTAAACTATCTAAGTATTAGTCTTCTTAGTTAAAAGAGTTATAGTTAAATCTAACTTCTTTAATATATTTATAATTATAATATAGTCTATAAATACTACTACTAGCGGAACTTTTAAAGACTTAATATAAATTCGAATCTTACGTAAAATCTATACTAAACCTACTATCTTTAATTTAGTAGGCTAGTAGTTCTACTCTATAGTATTTAATTTACGCGAAAGGAATATAATAGGTTAAATTTACTTGTCTAAAGGTACCTCCTTTAAATTAAGTTCTTTAGATAAATAGTAAACTATAGTACTAATCTTTTTACTTAACGTATTAATATTTATATAAATTTACTTATCTAGTAAGATATATATTAAAATTATCTTCTTATAAAAATCCTTCTATATTTTCTTAAAAGTATTCTACTCTTTTACTATAGGTTAAGTAAACTTTATTATTTTTAAGAATTACTTCCTTTAAAGTCTACTATATAATATATTTTAAAGAAGGAATATCTTTTAAGCTTATAAAGGTTTAATCTTATTTATATAATCCTATATAAAGTATTATAATCTACCTATTATACTAATATAGGTTTTAAGGTCTTTAAAGGTTTTCGGGAACTCTAAATTATAAAGTATAGTAATACGTTTATTTATATTCAAGTACTTAAAACTATTAATATAATATCCTAGGACTATAGCTAATAGGAATCTAAAAAAACACTTACTACCCTTAACTGTAATATTATACTATATAAACCTCTCTAATATAGTTTATAGATTAGTTAAATATTCTTTTAAAGTCTAACTTATATAAATACTATTATCTATATAAACCTTTATAAATAGGAGGTTAGTAAATAATATATCTATCTACCTTTATATATATACAAAAGTATTTCAAAAGCTTATAATAGTATAATTAGATTAAAACTATCCTTTATAAATTATAAAGGTTATAATCTAATAACTCTCTAGATAAATCTACTATTACTAAAAGAATACTATAGTATTAATAATAAATATCTTAGTTTTATCTTATAAATTGTTAATAATATTCTCTATAACCGGTATTAGATATATATCTAGTAAAACTATTATATTTAGTCCTTAAATATCTATAATAGCTTAATACTTAACTATCTTATCTAGTATTATCCTTTTTACTATAAAGATTAGCTAGAAGAAGAGAGTTACTATCCTCGTATATTTAATTCTACCTTAGTTTAGAAATAGCTTTAATATAGTATTTTTAATTACTTTCTTATCCTTTTCGCTTAGAGGATAAACCTTAGTATAGTTAGTAACTTTATTCTACTATCTTTCTTTTAAGTAGATTTATATTTAAAGGTCTTTAAGAATATTAATATATCCTTTATTATAAAAGAGTATCTCTAGTATATTATCTAGGATCTTTATAATCTTTATAGCTTTATTAAGAGTTCTATATATTATACTCTCTAATAAATACTTAGTTTCTTTAGATAGATCTTTAATAAGTATAATTAGCTTAGCTCGTATATTATAAGATAGAGTTCTTAGTACTAATTACTTAATTTAATCTATAGCTTTAGTATTATAGTTAGTATTATTATTAGTATTATTATTAACTTAAAAATACTATTCCGA
>LT855417.1:1016502-1041535 GCA_900184765.1 Hymenoscyphus fraxineus
CGTAGTATTTTTCTAGGTTTAATATAATATTCTTAAGAATTATAATATTAGTTCTAATTAGTATTTTAGGTATAAGTTTATTAATAATATATACTTCTCTTTTAAGGTTTATAATTACTAGTTTTATAATACCTTTTTTAGCTAACGCGGTATTTACTCCTTTAAAGTATATATTTAAAAGTATATACTAAGTAGATATTACTAAAGTATTACTAATACTTTATAAATAGATAGGTTTTACTTAAATAGTAGTTTTAGCTTATAGAGTAACCTTTAATAAGAATTCTTTATTAATAAGAGATATACTAGTTCTTAAATCTATATAAATTTTATACTAATCTTTATCTTTTATAAATTAAATAGAGATAATAATAATTTAATACCTTTTATATATAAAGCTATTACTTTTTATATTAGAAGAAACTTTCGAAGTAATAACTAAGATCTCTACTTTATTCGTAGTAGGATTCTTACTTACTTCTACTAAGTCTATCTATAAGGTCTTCTAGTACTAAAGAAGGTATAAGTAGAGCTAATTATTAAATTAGAATAGTAAGTTATAATATTAATATATTACTTTATTTATAAGTACTAAAGGTTATAAGATTAACTATAAATCTATTAGCTTAGTTTTAAGTTTAATAGCTAACTAGAGTACTTATCCTTTAGAAGTATATAGGTAATCCCTTTAAGTATTTAAATTTATAAGAATATACCTATTATTTTTATATTTAATCTCTAATCCTAGGTTAGAATATTCTCTATAATAACCTTAGTTATTACTACTATTATTTAAACTAGAGTCCTTTTATATAATATAGATTCTACGTCCTTAAGTACTTAGTCGAATATAAAGTCCTAGTCGATTTTAACCCTAGTTTCCTTAATTCCTATAGTTAAATAGAGGTTAATAGTTATTTCCTTATCCTCTATAATTTTTATAATTATTAGAATAATAATTATTATTACTATCTATTCGACCCTAAAACCTTAATCTATTACTCTTAGTATCTTTCTTATCTTCTAACTTATTTATATCCTTACCCTAGTCCTTCGACTTATCCTTTTATACCTTTAGCTTAGATATAGTATTATAAAAATAATCCGAATTTATATTTTATAGAGGGTTAGGTTAGTTAGTTTGTTATAAGTTCTTATTCTATTATCTTATATAGTTATTATTATTTAGGAAGTTATTATAAGGCTTATAATTAGAAGCTTAGAAATTCTTATAGGCTTCTACTATATAATCTTAGTATCTTTTATCCTTCTTACGTTTCTCTTTAGCTTAAGTTTACTTAAGTAAAAGCTTAATCTACTATAGCTTATAGAGCTATTAGCTTAAACCTATCTTATTCGATCCTAACTATAGCTTATTAACCTTCTATTAAACCTCGAGTACTATATAATTCTAAATATATATTATTTAATTAAATTCGTTAATAATACTTATACTCTTTATAATATAACGAATCCTTATTATAAAAGTAATTAATCTTTCCTTTTTATTAGGATACTATATCTCTAAAAGAACTATATTAGCCTTTAAAGGATCTATATAGAATTAATTAGAAAGTCTTAAAGTTAAAGTATTAAGGTTTCCTAGTATTATAACCTAGTCTATATTATCTAATTTATTATTCTACTAGACTATAGCTATACCTTACTAAAGTAAAGGTATAAGATCTATAATATTCTATAAATCGTAGGTTTCTAAAAGTTACTTAAGTTTATTATAAAATATAAAAATATCTAAATAAATTATAAATTTACTATTACTTTTAACTATAGTAGATTTATTTAAAGGGTTAAAGTATTTAATATCTTTAGGCCTTAACTTATATTTAATAATAGCTTATATTTAACCTTATCTCTATAGTTATTATTATCCTTGTCCTCTTAAATTAACTATATTTTATCTAGTATCTTAAACTCCTAGGAGTTATATTATTAGGTCTTAATAACGTTTCTTTATCTTTTAATCTTAATTAATTAGGCGTTTCTATATCTTTCGATCCTAATTAATTATAAAAGCTATTAATCTCTTAAACCGCTTGTTCTTCTTAGTAGGTTTCTTTTATAATCCTACGTTCTTTTAAGGTTAACGCGGTTCCTCTTCTTTTTTATTATTATTATTATTATTAGCTCCTTGTCCTTATCTACTAGTTCTATTATTATTATTAAAGTATTATTCGATATTATCTTTATCTAGTCTATTACTAATTCCTTTATTATTATCCTCTTATATAAGTAGCGTAAGACTAGGGGGTAGTTAAATACTACGTTATCTAGCCGCTATAGCCCGTAATCCTACTATCGTAGCTATAGGTTAGGCTAAGTAAACTACTAGATTCTACGAATTTTAGCTTAAAGGTATAGAATAGGAGAATAGTAAAGAAGATAGTTAAGTACTAGAAGAGGAAGGTAGAGGAATTAATATATTATTCTACTTAAAAAAACGTTTTAGTTAAATATTAAAAGTCCTTTAAGTAAAGAGGTCGATATTAAAGATAGTATCCTAAAAGGTAGGACAAGGTAAATAATTATTAAGATATCTATTAAGGACTACTAATACTTTACTATTAATATCTTAATAAACGTACGTATAAAGGTAAAGAAGATTAAGCGCTAATTTTAACTCCTCTTATACTATTAATATCTAAGGTTTCCTAGAAATAACCTGTTAGAGAGTCTTACTTATAATAGTAGTAAAAGTCGTTAAAACTTTAAAAAGAGATTCTCTAGTACCTAATACTAGAGCTAGGTAATAATAACTAGATTTCGTTTAAGAAATAAGACGTACTTAGGTTCTAAGGTAGTACTACTAATTATTAAGGATAAAATAGGAGACTATTAGAATAAGCTATAAAAAGTAAGTATAATTTAAAGTACTAGCTAAGGATATAGTAGTACTCTAATAAGGANGACTTATATAAGACTTTAGCGTATAGCGTATAGTACTTCTAGCGTACAGCGTACAGTACAGCACATATGCTGGCGTACAGGCTGTCTCGCTAAATGCAGGAGTCACATGCTAAAGTAAACAAACGATAGTACGTTCCGTAACAAAGGGTCTGTGTTTCCTATCCCTCGTCTCTTCTCTACTACCGCTGTCCTTACCTTTACTTTACTATTAACGTAGCTATATCGCCCTCTAGCGTTAACTTTGTACCCTTCTTTCTACTCCTAGGAGGGTAGGTGACGTAGGGGGTAGAGATAATAAGGGGGTAATAGATTATACTTTAATCGAGTCTTCTTTTAAATTACTTTATTTACTCTCTTAGGCAAGGGCTATACTTTAATTAAAACCTAACTTTGTTTATTAATAAAAGTAACGAACAATTTGTATCCTAGAAGTGATCAAATAATACCGTCTAATCTACTATACGTACTAATTAACGAGCGACTAGTAGTGTTAATCAATTCGTCGATTTAAGGGTTATAATAGTATATATAACTGTATTAGATAATATATTATATAACTCTTACAGTTATCTTCAGATTCCTACAGTCGTTTACAGAACTAGCAAATACTAAATATGTCTTAAAAAGTAGGAATTAAAATAATCTAAAACTAGCCGTAGCTATATTAGACCCTATAGATTATAAATCTAAATGGATTTTAGATAATTCGAAAAGTTTCTTCATTGCCAACTTTGTCCATATGAACTGCCTTACCCATGCAGCTACAGCAAATAGTCTTACAATTTTCCAGAATATTTCAGGAGAGTGTATTGTTTCTACAACATCTGCTGGCTGCTCCAAAATTAGCACATTCCGTGACGCAGCTTTACAAGCCAACGACCCCATCACGTCCTGTCTCAAACTACCGCACACGTTCTCTCATTACACGCAATTCATCCTTGATGGTCAACAAGCCACGGGAGCTCCTACCTATACTTCATTTCCGTTGTCATCAGATCACTTGATCCATCTCATTCACTTCAACGTTTTCCGTGCTCTCCTCGCCAACAAAAGTATCCTGAATATAAAAACTGTGCTGGCAAACGACGACTGCAACCTCATATCTCCCTTGCCTTACGCGCTCTGTGATGGCCTGACACTTATATACCCAAAAGCCTCGGAACCTCTCCCACAATCGCTCATACCAACCCCTACTCAAATGACCATCCCACATACATCTTGGCTTAACATGTTTCCATATCCACAACTCAGAGATAACCTGATCTTCCATCAGAACGAATTCAGCCACGTTGACTTCTGCAATGACCTCTGGGGCGAGTTTTTCTTATGGAATTTTTCGGGATACGAATCCTCATTCGCGGTTTGTCCACCCAGCTCCACGAAGACAGAAATTGGAAGTGGTTTGGAATCGGATGATGACGACCTTGCGTCTGGAAAACGGGGCTTGATTGTTTGGGGGGAGCCTTGGGATCTGAGCGGGTGGGAGGTGACTGAGGGGTTTGTGAGAAAGTGGTCGTGGTTACTTGAAGGATGTATTGATGTGTTTGTTTCTAGCAACTTTTGGAGAGCAAAGAGAGATCTTGAACCGTTGGCGTATCCCTATTCAAAGATTTTAGGGGAGGAGATTTGAATACTTCCACTGTTTCTAAGCTGCGTGAGGCGCGAGCATAGGGACAACTTAATGGAAACCCAGTATGATATCTTCTGTTCATTGTATCAGGTTGAGCATTGTTACTGTATAGATATTTGTCACATGACTTAATGATCTTTCTTTTTGCAAACACAAACAAGCAGGGGTTATTAAAAATATGTAACCCAACCCTCACTACCACAGGCTCATAGTTCAGGTTTCCCCAAAAGAATTCAAAACCGAGAACTAAAGCATGGCAAACATACTCATCTTCTCCCTCAAAATAGGGCCTTTCGTAGAATCAGGGAATAAGTTTCTGCAGATCTTGAAAGACCACGATAATACTACTGTGTACGGGTCCTTCGGAATGAATGAGGCGAATGATATCCTACTACTACATGAAATCAATGTTATCATACCAACAGATTGGGATCTGCATCTTGAGGAGAACCGGGAGCTTTTTACAGAGGTCATAAGATGGATGCAGCATGAAGAAAGGAAAAACACCCTCGTCCTAGGTTGTTTCTTCCACCAAGTCTTAAACACCGATTCCTTTGAGAGATACATGGAATGCTGGCTACTCCCATGGCGTCTACAGATTAGTAAGACCCCCCAGACCTTCGTTTTGAGCCCCGAAAACACACTCTGTAAATATCAAAACTACTCTTTCCGTGGTGTTGATTATATTCGAAATACGGATTTTATATGGAAACCCATAACTACCAATCCGCCATTAGAATTTATAAAACAAAAAGTATTTTTTAATCGTACCGGAATAGGTTTATTAGATATAACAGAGTACGAAACTACTAGGAAAAATGTTTTTAATAGCGTACTCATTCTATAAGGCTAGAAATCCTAGTTCCGGACAATAAAGGGAGCGATTAGTAAGCAAGAATTAAAGCCTTGTTCTCCTTATTAGCCACACTTGGCCAGGTACGCCACACTTGGCCACTAGGTACGCCACACTTAGCCACTAGGTACGCTACAGTTAGCAAGGTTAGCTATTCCTACTACTTTATTTATAGAAGAAAGGAAGGGTTAAGTATATTAGATTATAAGCTATAGGGGGTATACTAGACCCTAGGGGGGTATACTAAGCCCTAAGGGAATATACTAAATTTTAGGTGTTTAATAAACCCTAGGGGGTCTATTAAACCTTAGGGGGTATATTAAGCCCTAGGGGGTAGAGAGTACTTAGGGTTAGAAGTTTAATAATTATTATAAAATTATAGGTAAATAATATAATAAGGATTTATTAATATTCTACTAATCCTAACCCTAAGCCCTAACCCTAACCCTAACCCGCGTACTAGAAATAGCTAGCCCTAGGTAGAGAAAATTAGCTATAGTATTAATTAATCATTAGTTAGATAGCAGATAAGTAGTTATTGTTTTTATAAAAAAATTCTAATAGCGGATAGGTAGTTATCGTTTTCACCTAAAAATTCTAATAGCGGATTGGTAGTTATCGTTTTCACAAAAGAATTCTAATGGCGGATTAGTAACTACAGTCGCCCAGAGACACGTTCGCTGCGACGATTATCTTTTTTGCAAGCCATCCATTGTTGACCAGAGAGAACAGGACGATTCTTCAACGCCATTCGCCTTCCTGCGGCCGAACAGCTATATGAGATATCTGGGTTGCCTTCCGAACGTCCATATGAAAGGAGAAGTGACAAATGATAAAACATTTATATACCTGCCTATTTCCTATAAAATATCAGAATAACCTTTTTTCCGTCGATAAAATCTATATAAGTACGGTGGGATTAAACTTTCTCGGAAGTATGGCTTAGATAGGTAGTTTGTAATTCCGAACCCAGAAGCGCTATATACACTGACTGATTTCCTTAAACAGGGAGACAGGATATCGTACGGTGAGGCTCTACACCGGAGACAAGAAGCAAGAAAGGTAGTGTCTGGTTGTTGAATTTGGTACGAGGCTTTTTAGCAGTTTTTCGTTTTTTTGTTCTTTTTTGGGAGGGGGGGAAAACGGGGGGGTTGTGACTTGTTTTGAGTGGGTTGGGATCGGGGGTAGGAGGTTGGCGAAGTGAGGTTGTGGAGAGGAGAAGGGAGAGGAGAAGGGAGAGGAGACCTCGTCTTATGTCGGGAGCCGAATCGCGGGTTTGTAGCATGGGAATATGATGGAATAAGTTGTTTTTTTTTAGAGTAAAGGGAGGTTGGTAGTCTCTCTCTCTCGTTTTGGGTTTGAGATGTAGGTGGTGGTGGTGTTGTTAGCTTTGATAATTTTTAAAAATGAAGGGGAGGACTTGAGATGTATAATTCGGATAGGTAGGGTATGAGGGAATGTCTGAGGCAGCTTGGAAAATGATAATATGTGACATATACATATTTTGTTCTTGGGAATGCCAAGTTTTTATATCAAAATAACCTACCCCTTCCTGGTATCAACAATCCCACCAACATCCCCAACTTCCCTCGTCTCCCTCACAAACGGGAGCACAATCTCAAACCAAAATCCCCCCAATACCTCACTTCCTATTTCTTGCTCTCCTTCTTCTTATAATGACTATACGTAATACTTTCCGGCAACGCACCCGGTTCATCTCTCAGACTAAAGATCAAAGAAAAAACCGGTGGTCCCACAACCTTCCCAAGATACTCTTCCCACCAGTCGGGGCTTGCTTGGAAAAGGGTTGGTCCGAAGCCCTCGAATTGGGATGCTTTGGCCTCGGCTTCGGAGAGGGGGAGGTTGAGGTAGGTGACTAATACCGCGGTGATCCATTCTTTGCATTGATGGTTGGACCAGCGCCATTGCGGGGTGTGTTTTGCTTTTATTTTGGAGGGGTAGGCGGTGGTGGTGCTTGTTCTTTTGAGGGTTTGTTGCGAGTGAGGAAGCGGTGGAAGAAGGGGGGGTTGGTTTTTGTCATGGTTGGGGGGTGTTGTTTGGGATTTGGGTTTGTGTTTGTAGTGAGTCTTTTTCAAGGGAATGGTGGTGAACTCAGTGGGATTCTTGAATGATAATAATTTTGGAGGGAATTGGGTCATAGATATGTGTGTTTGCTCAACTATTTTATAGATTTGTTAGTCTGAGCCGGAGGATTTGGGGGGCGTCTAATCAATCCGTTGCTCGTCTAGATATATCTTATTTGAAACGGCTTCATGACCAAATAAATAGTTGACATCAGTGAGTTCGGCAGATTTTGCTTCTCCAAATGCGTTTCGCTAGCTCTTTGGTGGATGCGTTTGTTGGATGTGAGAATGACCTCGGGAGATCGAAGCCCGTCACATGATCTCAAACCACATGATCTTAATATTTTTATTGACTTTACGGGTTCACGTTATACACTTTCGTTATGTGACTTGCCTAATTTCGCACATATGATATATATACATACTATAAATATCTGATTTTCAAGTGAGATGTGTTGTTCCAATTGACATGTATTGTAACGTGTTAATGTGGGTAACAGGAGCCTGAGCAGGGAGGTACCTATTCTGTTCTGGCGAGCCTTTTCCAGATCCCTTCTAGATTGTCTTGCCAAGTACTTAGGCAGTGAATAATTTCTATCTGACCTTGTCACACGAGTAATTCACTTTTACTTTTTTGCTTCTTATTAAGACTTAAGTACTGTAGGTATTGGCTGATGGTAACTACAGTAGTTCATCGCTTGTTTCAACGTCGGAAACTTGTAGAATGAGCTAATCTTGTATCGAATGTCTCCGAAAGTCGGCCCGTACGGAGATAAGCTAATAGAACGAACTACAACCAAGTATTCATGTTTTTTTTGATGATCCATCAGGAAATCGGTCAGCCCCGGAGGAGTGGATTTGTCTTTCGGTTATCTTGCTAAGCGTCCAAAATCCCGAATTATAGACCTTATTTGAGCCGAAAGTAAAGTGTTTTCAGGATGGCCATGCCTAAAACCGACCTCTTTTTCCGGACCCACTTAATGTAAATCAAGTGTTGATTGGCTGAGGAGAATTAGTAAGCACTTCTGTACCTGCGTCTTTTGTGCCGCATTGCGATGTTTTTGCGTGTTTCGTTTGCCACGCTAGTTGGAAATGCGTATTTTGTGCGTAAAGTCTGTGAATGGAATAGTCAGCCCTTCCATGCAAGTGCTTGGATTAAAACTCGTTATAAGTTGTTTATTTCCTTCGTCCCTCCTTGCACGACCATCACCTCTCTCTACTTGAGTACGTCCTCACGTTTGTTCCTTCCCAAGTCGTTTATTGCCTACTCTGCCCCCGACCCCGATCCCGAAGCCTCGAGGACTACAAAATCAACTCACGATGACTTCGTCTTCGTCAACTTTCCGGACACATAAAGTGACCACTACTTCATTCTTATTGTCCAACCTGCACTGTCCTTCATGCGTGTCTCATATCAAAGAAGTGCTCCATTGCCTTGACCCGCCACCAATGTCCGTAGCACCGTCGGTTCTGTCTTCATCCGTGACAGTCATCCACGAGGAAGGACTATCCATACATCAGCTCGAAAACGCCCTAGAACTGGCGGGGTTCGACATCTGCGACATGACAAACGATTCATCACAGCCGGGACCGGAACACAAGACACATGTCACGAGCAACAATGATATTGGTTACCTCGACCGGTTCATTCATAAATTCCCGTCCGACAGGAATCCACCGGTAAAATCAAAATATCCTGCTCGGCACATTGATAATTGTGAAGCGTGTCGTTTACTAGACAATAAAGGACAAGATGGCCCCAGTTCAAGTTCAACTTCCCTTCCCTCCAGCTCCGGTGAAAATGGAGCTCGAAGACCAAAGATGGAGAAGTCCCCGACATCTTCCTTGGTCATTGTTCCGGTACCAGGAGAGAAATTCAGAGCGACATTAGCGATTGGTGGCATGACTTGCGCTGCTTGTGTAGGGACCATCACCGAGGAACTGGAGAAAAAAGATTGGATTGAGAAGGTCATCGTCAATCTTATTTCCAATAGTGCAACGATTGATTTTGTCGAGGAAAAGAACAAGGATCGCCTCGTGGAAAGCATCGAGGACCTTGGATTCGATGCCGTGGTTGATAACATTGTCAATATCGAAAACCTCTATCAAGCAGCCCCAAAAACTGTCGTCCGCCGGAACGTCGAGATTTTGGTGGATGGTATGTTTTGCCAACACTGCCCGAGTAGAGTTATGAAAGCAATCGAAGATCTTGGGGACAATGTCAAAATTGATGGACCTTTAAATCTCCAAAACCAGATCCTCAAGGTCAGCTACACCCCGGACGCACCCACATTCACAATCCGCAACATCATGGAGACAATTTCTGCAGTGGACCCTTCCATTATTTCCTCAATATACCACCCTCCCACGCTTGAAGAACGATCCAGACAACTTCACAGGCGGGAGCAGCTGCGGATCCTCATTCGTGTCATTCTTACGCTCGTGATTGCCATTCCTACCCTGGTTATTGGCATTGTGTATATGAGTCTGGTGAGCAAAGATAATCATAGTCGAATGTGGCTTATGAAACCACTTCATGCTGGTGTTAGTAGAGCACAATGGGCACTCTTCATCATGGCAACACCAGTTTATTTTCTATGCGCAGATGTTTTCCACGTTCGAGCATTCAAGGAGGTCCGGGCGATGTGGCGACGAGGAAGCAAAACACCATATTTACAACGATTTCTTCGATTTGGAAGCATGAATATGCTCATGTCACTTGGAACCTCGATCGCTTATATTTCTTCCACAGCACAACTCATTGCTGCCGGCGTTGCTGCTAGCTTATGGCGCTCTTTAGAACCAATGAAACCGATCGACGAGAGCACATTTTATTTCGACTCCGTGGTATTCCTTACGCTATTCCTACTCATTGGGCGCCTTATCGAATCATATAGTAAATCAAAAACTGGAGACGCTGTTACTATGCTCGGGAAGCTCAGACCTACAGTAGCATTGCTGGTTAGTCCTCTAGCAAGCGATTCCGAGTCAATTGGCGGAAGTACTGCCGTGGAATCGAATAGTAAAATGCCGCAGTCAGAAAAACTGAATACAGTCAACGTGGATCTTCTTGAGTTTGGTGATACTGTAAAGGTACTCCACGGTGGTTCACCGCCTTGTGATGGAACCCTTATTCAAGGAGAGACCAAGTTTGACGAATCCAGTCTTACAGGAGAGTCAAGACTCGTCAAGAAAGTTGTCGGTGACGAGGTATTTTCTGGAACAGTCAACAAGGGTTCACCGGTATCTATCAAGATCACTGGCGTTGCTGGTTCGTCCATGCTTGATCAAATAGTGAAAGCGGTTCGCGAAGGACAGACCCGTCGTGCTCCGATAGAGCGCATTGCGGATTCTCTAACTAGTTACTTTGTTCCTGCTGTCACACTCATTGCAATCATCACTTGGATCACTTGGTTATCATTGGGTCTCTCAGGAGCTTTACCTAAACACTGGCGGGAACAGGACTCCGGTGGATGGACTGCATGGTCTCTTCAATTTGCCATTGCTGTTTTTGTCGTGGCCTGTCCCTGTGGGCTGGCTCTCGCTGCACCAACTGCTCTGTATGTTGGCGGGGGTCTTGCTGCCCGATACGGTATTCTCGTCAAAGGTGGTGGTGAAGCATTCGAGAAAGCTAGTAGACTGGACTGCATTGTTTTCGACAAAACCGGAACTCTCACGGTTGGTGGTGAACCCGTTATTACCGATTCAAAGATTTTTCCTGTAACTGCCAAGTTCGGAGAGGATGGTACAATTTCTGATAGCACGATCCTTGGAATGATAAGATCCATCGAAGAAAACAGTAGCCATACCGTCGCCAAAGCAATCAAGACATTCTGCAACGAACAAGAAACACAGAATCCAAGTCTAGGTCAAATCGATGAGATCGCTGGCAAGGGAATGCGTGGCACATTTTCCGTTCGCGAGTCGGAGCAGATGCATATGTTAGTCGGCAACGAAGTGCTGATGAATGAGAACAATGTAGCTATTTCCATATCTACTCAGACGGTATTGGAATCATGGAAATCACAAGGTCGATCGGTTGCACTCGCAGCCGTTACCTCAACGGAGAAGCCGGGATCATGGGAACTTGCAGCCATTTTCGCCATTTCTGACCCCATTCGGCCCGAGGCACCAAGTATCATTCAAGCTCTTCAAATACGAGGTACTGCAGTCTGGATGCTATCTGGAGACAATCAGATCACAGCCAATGCCATCGGAGCACAAGTAGGAATCCCAGCGGAGAATATCATTGCAGGGGTCCTGCCTAGTGAGAAAGCAGACCAAATCCGCTATCTTCAGAAATGTCTCAAAGCCACTACATCCTCGGGTAAAGACCACATCGAGAAACGAGCACTTATTGCTATGGTGGGAGATGGAATCAATGACTCTCCTGCCCTTACGACAGCCGATGTTGGTATCGCCATCGGTTCAGGCTCTGACATCGCCATCTCGTCCGCGGAATTCGTGCTCGTTTCTAGTAATCTGACCTCCCTTATCACTCTTTTGGACCTGAGTCGCTTCGTCTTCCGCAGAATCAAGTTTAACTTTGTCTGGGCTTTGGTTTATAATATGATTGCGCTTCCCGTCGCGGCAGGCGTGCTGTATCCGCTCGAGAAAGATGGAAAGCATGTCCGCCTTGATCCGGTATGGGCGAGTTTGGCGATGGCGGCTAGTAGTATTAGTGTGGTTTGTAGTAGTCTTCTGCTGAGAAGTAGAATTCCTTGGGTAGGCTTTAGGGTTGCTAGATTTGAGGATTTGGAGATTGAAGGGGAGGAATGATTTTTAGGATGGGGGTTTTAGAATTAATTGGACGGATGGGAAAGGCCCGAATATCCGATTCTTGCGAAAGAGGCATCAGCGAGGGAGTTTTTCTGGGGTGTTTCTTTTGGGGGTTGCTTTTTTTTTGTTTTATTGGGGATTATTGGGGTTTTAGGCACTTTGGTAGACTTAGGATGATTAGAAATCAAGATCTTTCATTGGATTGTTGTCCTTCTTGTGGAAGTAGAAGTGAGTGTGTGTTTTGTGGTGGTTAGCTCTGTGTTGTTTTGGCGTAAGTTACTGTACTCTTCTTCTCGTTCTCGTTTGGATTTCTTCAAACCAGATTTCAGGACCCTATCAGGGTATAGAGATACTTGAGATTTTGGGCAATATGCTTCATCAGTTCTTGTGCGTTTGTCATTTCTTTTTTCTTCTCAAAGCAAACCAACTTGGTCTTAGGATTTAGTTGCAGGAATCGACCATATTCATTTACCTCTACTAGTCCTTACTTCTTTAAGACTCCGTGACGGTCCGGCAATGCATGGTCTTCCTATCACCGGGGCTTCTCTAAGATTCTAGAAATCGTGATGGATCGTCACGTGTCAATGTATCTCTTTCACAGACAAAGGGCAATAGTGAAGAATTAAAGAAATTGTAATTTACATTCAGTACACCTGAAATTAACTGATCGCTTCTCTATGAAAACCAAGAGAAATGTAGGAATGAAATGTCACAATGACAAATCCTAAATACCAAAAGACCCTAGTATACCATAACCGCCTTCCGTCTTTCTTGTGTGTCCATGTTCTACGAACAAGATCCCTGATGAACAGAAACAGACCCTAACAGACACGGTAAAATAAGCTTCCTGAGTACGGAAGAAAGATGTATTGGTTTCAACAAAATACAAGTGAAGAGAAAGAGGTTATGTCAAGACTCACAACGATCACTATCAAACACCTGTCCCCCAACACCACCATCACTAGCCGGACAATTATCCTTAATATCCAAAGCGTAAGCCGCAACATCGCTGCACTTGAGCTTAGCCTCAGAGTAATTCTGTTATTAATTTCCACATTAGCTGGCTAAACCCCTCAGATGGAAAGGATAAAAGGAAGACACACGTCGTTACATAGATAGATTCCATCCCCGTTGTTGCAGGCTACCTGGATACAGCTGTTTGGATTAACACCGCACTCTTCGCGGCTCTTTAGTTGATCGGCGCCGAGTTGGATGTTTTCTGCCTTTGCGGGCTGCATGTCGGAAAGTGAGGGGGAGGGGAGGCATGTTAGTCCGCCCTGGAGGGGTTGTTAGTGTGTGTATATTTTGGTACTGTTTTTTTATGTTCTTTGTGTGGTGGTATCGTGGAATGGATTATGGTGGAATGAGGATAATGGGAGGGGAAAAACTCACTTTGCTTCGAGGAGTAAGTACAGCTCGCTCCTTGGCTGGATCTGGGGATGGGAGTGGAGCGCTGAGGATCTGGGGTTGGGAGATCTGTTGTTAGTTTGCTGGGTCGCTAGACGAGACGAATCGTTTGGGTGAGGGTAGGATGATGGATGATGGATACTTACGGATGTGAGAAGAGAGGAGAAGGCAACAAGGAATATTGTGTATTGCATGTTGATTGATTGGTTGATATCTTAATTGAGTTCTGGATACTGTTTGGTATCTGCGAGGTAGATGATTGCAATTGAAGGCAAGAAGCTTGTTTGAGAAGTAGATTGTTGTCTGAAGACAAGGTGTTTTGTATGAGAAGTAGTTGCTTGATTGAAGACAAGAAGTTCGTTGAAGAAGATGATTGTAGATGAGAAGAAAGAGGTTGAAAGGAGGGTGCGCCTTGAGATATTTATGCTATTCTGGTGGGCTCGTCCTGATGCTATGTCATGGTATACGTCAATAACATCGTCCCTCAATGCCTTGGTAGAACATGCTGGATAGCTTGGTTGAAGATACTTGAGATCCAGTATTCGGTACAATGACCTATTCCAGCGCCACCAGTATCTCAGAATGTCTTCAGATACTGGGAACTTAGGCTTGATATCTTGGATTGGAGATACTTGCAAGCCAGTATTCTGTACAATGACCTATGCCAGCTCCATGAAGCACGCATGGCAACTTCTTAGAAGGTATCCAGTTTTTGGAATGTCGGGGCTTGGCATGGCTTTGAGGAACGAGGGGTAGGAAGCCAAATTCCGGGATTTTTACTTCTTGTATTTGATGCAAAAGGAAGTGAATAAACAAGAGTATTATGTCGAGATTCAATGTAAAGGTCTATTGCCCTGATGCATCAGTGGCTTGCCCCCTTCACACCAAAGTTTTTGGCAGTGAAGAAAAAGCTTGTGGAATGCACGAATAAGAGCAAGGTTATATGAATTAGTGTTGAAATTTGGCTATACAGTAACTTCACGACATGAGAAACATGGGTTCGCAAATAAATGTGTAGAGAATTCAGCGATATCCTTCTTACGACAGTTATTACAGTAGTTCTGCATAGAAAACCCCATTTGGTGATAGATTGCATACTTAATCTTGCTATAAAAACGTGATAGACAGCATACCATCAGATCTTCTGGACTTAAGCGAAAAGAAAGAAGCTTGCTATACCCAGTATGAGCACATGTAAACACTCTCACCAGGAATAGCACCCTGACGCATTCCTGAGTCTCTTTCGTTTAAATCCTTCATTCAAATCTTCATGCACAATGTAAATGCATATGTGGCTGACCTCTACTTTTGGTACTTTCCTGTATTTCCCTCCACGCTATTCTTGCTCTATTCCTTTCACCAGTGAATAAAAGGATACACATGGCATTTTGGGAGGATGTAGTGAATAAAAAAGCTTTGGTATTACCCCAGATTTCCATTTTTATTTCGTATTCACTTAAGGGTCTGTCCATCTTGCTTGTCCACCACGTGAAAATTTCAGCGGAAAAGAAAAAAACTTATTCACTTTGGTCAGAGCACATGTCAATGACGCTATCAGCAAGAACACAAAGTTCCATTCTTCTTGGCCCATTTAAGCTTAAAATAAGATAGTGAATAGAGATAAGCGTTTATAATGGGGCAGTGAAGATGCACTGTAAACTTTGGTTGTTTTTTGACAGCCCCTCCCACATGCTTTTAGAGTTACAAAACGTGGGTCTGACGACATCTTGCACTTTACTTACTTATTCACGTCCTAGATTTGTAGATGGTGCTGGTATAAGGTATGTGAATCTCATCTATTGACGTAGAGATAGGAGATTATATAATTGGTAATGTACGTCTCAACCCTAGCACCTTCCCTCAGTCATCCTAGCTACAAGTAACCTTCCAGACTAATTCTAATCTTACTGACCAAAGCCTCAAAAACGATTGTTTGAGAATAACCAAATATATTAGACTTACGTCAACTTAAAGAAAATTAGTTTCTACCATTTTTCTTTTATCTGATGCAACCTGGACCTCAGAGACCTTGAGAAAATCATGTCACGTTTATTGCACGTGACACGAAAGTATATTCCAGCTGGAGGCTTGTTTTTGTCTTTCAACTCTGAAAGAAAAGTTAAAGTCAACCTCATTATAGAATGAGAAAGACCATCCTTTGTATTGGTTTGGTGTTCTTTGAAGTGGTTGCAATGTCAGCATTTCCCTGCCTGAAATGTATGGACGGACCACAAGATTCTGGCTCCTGGACCACGTCACACACCCTCAAACGACCTTTGCGGTCGTTCCCTCTCTTGCGCAACGGAACCTGTCATCTGGAATTTCTGGTGATAGTTTGACGTCGCACCTTCATTTTTGCATCAAAATTTCTCATCTCAGTCTGGTTGAGACTTCATGCCCAGACCTGATTACTGAGGGCTCTGGTCAAGTAGAATAGGTGGAGTGTTAAAGTAGTAGGTCACATACGGCTGGCTAGAAGTATTTATATCTCCACCCATTTTCTCCTCTCGTCCTCTCTCTATATATGGTTTTTGGCCATCAAGAACTAATTTCAGGGGATATTCTTGGCCCAATGCTTGATTGATGACTTAAGGTTGCTTACTTGCATTAGGGTAGGGCATATGAGAAAAAAGCTTTTCTGGCTGGTCACCAAATGGAGGTGAGGGGTTTCACAACTCAACCAACGCAGCTGAACCTCCAAAGGTCCAAACACAAACTGTGTGCACTTGCGAATAACCTCATTTTCTGTCGAGTGATGTTCCATCTCTGTCGCATGCTCTGTTCTACATCTGGCATCGCATCGCAACGACTCGGTTGACGCAGAAATGTCCTTACCGAGCATGACGGCAAAGGAAGGTTGCGCGGGTGAAGAACGAACGGGCGCCACTCGTACCTGAATCCACATCAACCAACAACTTCTGCAGTCTTCGTGGCGATGAGCAATGCTCGTATCCATTCTCCAGCCACGATGGCGCTTTTTGACTCCACCTCGACCCTGGTGGAGTGTTTCCCCGCTTGTTTCGCGATCAATCCACTGCGGCGGTACGTAAGGTAGCACTGTCGCTTGAGCTTTCATGTTTCATAACACTTCATTGGCTGAGAGCGAAGCCGCCACTCCCCCTTTTTAGATGTGGTTCACCATGACACACCAACAACAATTGTGGAAAGTTTCTCTGTTCTGGTTCTGCAAAACGAACTGTGGACTACCCATGCCCAAAGCCCACAGCTCTTGAGTTTTCAGCCTATGGATCATCATGGCTACGCAGATCGTCAGGACAAAGATGCTGCCCCTCAAATGTCCGTGCAAGCTACCCGGGCGCTATACAACCGTCAACCGAGTCGCTTCTGCAAGACTACTCGTCGAAGCAACTACGCTGTGGTGATCACAATGCGGTTTGCTGGCAGGGACATCTCTCTGAAACTTCTGTCGGCCGTTCTCCTATCCATTCAATATCATTTCGTGATTTTTCGAGTTTTCTCCAGCTTTGTTGGTGAATTAAACAATGTTCTATAAAGTCTTTGTCTAGTTCTTTCAGTTGAGCTTTCTGGAAGTATCTTCAACAAACGCATCTTTGTTCTGGTAACAAGTGTCTGCTTTTGTTTCACTCATTCGTCGTCTGCATTCTTTCAGTCAACAACAACTTGTTCATAACAAAGCCTTTGTATCTGTTTTTTTGCTTCACAGCTTATATTTATACCCATCTCTGCGCTGCTATCTTTTCTCTCAAATCCTTCAACACAAACTACAAAACCAACACACACACACACATACACACCAAACATATCAAAAGCATCAACATACACCAAATTTTCAAAATGCAATACACAACTCTTCTCGCCGCCTTGGCATTTGGCTCAACTGCCTTGGGACACATGGAGATGTCCTTCCCAGCACCACTTCGAGGAAAGACAAATCCAAACGCAAAGAACGCTGATTTCTCCATGACTGCTCCACTCTCCGGCTCAGCTCAGTTCCCCTGCAAGGGATACCAGACTGACATGGCCGATGCCAATGGTGCTGGAAAGCCAACCGCCACCTTCACACAGGGAGGAGACGCCAACTTTACCATCGTCGGAGGCGCAGCCCACGGAGGGGGTTCTTGCCAAGCTGCTCTCTCATACGACCAAGGCAAAACCTTCAAAGTCATCCACTCATTTATCGGCTCATGTCCTCTTGACAGTAGCTCCAGCTTCCCTTTCAAGATTCCATCCGACGCAAAGGAAGGAACTGCATTATTTGCCTGGACTTGGTTCAACACCATCGGAAATCGAGAAATGTACATGAACTGCGCCTCTGTAAACATCGCCAAAGGTTCTGGAGACAAACCAGCTGTCGCCTTTGACCAACGCCCAAGTTTGTTCGTTGCCAACATCGGAACCAACAGCTGCAAGGTTAAAGAGGGCACAGAAGCATCATTCCCAGACCCAGGACCAGACGTAACCAAGAAAGAGACGAAAAGCAACGCTGCGTCCTTGGATGGAGACTGCGGTGCCAAAGGATCTTCTCCCGCCCCAGCTCCAGGTTCGGGCGGTGGAAACTCCTCTCCATCTGCTCCATCTGCTCCATCAGCTCCATCAGCTCCATCAGCTCCAGCAGCCCCAGCAGCCCCAGCAGCCCCATCGGCGCCATCTGCTCCATCGTCTCCATCAGCACCAGCTTCACCTCCTTCTCAAACCATCGTACCTGTCAACCCACCTGCGTCTTCTCCAACACCAGCACCATCCTCAGGCGGTGGAAACTCCACTGGTGCACCACCAGCACCAGGCGGAGCCATGACTGCATCAACCGATGGCACATGTGGAGGTTCAAAATCCTGCGGCGGAGGAACCTGTTGCTCCAAGGATGGATTCTGTGGAATGAGTCCTCAGCACTGTGGTACTGGATGTCAATCTGCTTTCGGCAAGTGTGGAGGAGCCGCGAAGATGATTCGTGGAGGAAACTGGGCTTAGACTCTCTTCGCTTAGTCTTTTTCGGTGTGAGGATCTTTCGACGAGGATTCGGGCAACTGGTTTGCCCATTCCAGCTTATTTTCTTGAAGATTGGGGATTTTTCTTTCGCCCCTTTCTTGCCTGGCGCTACTTTTTCGATGCGCTCTTTCTTTCCTTTTCTTTCTTTCTTGTACGGAACGAACGGTTGATTTTGCGATACCCATACACGCTTTTTTTCTTTTGCATTTTTATGAGGAAGGGAGTCGGATTGGGCTCTTGATGCATTACTGGCATTACTGCATGGCATGGCTTTCTAGCCGAACAACACTTAGATAGACAAAATAGATTTTTTTTCTTTACATACATATGAACTTTATGCTTTTTCGAATTGTGAAATGATTTTGGTGAGAAGAGTGATTAACTATGAATAATATGTGTACGTCTGGTAGTTATTAGGTGTTGTAGTTGTATGATAACCAAATAAACGAAAGACTTTATACTCGCTTGGATATTATGTAAAATTTGACTCTAAAATGGATTACATGTAGTCTTACGAGATGTGAGCGATACCTAAAATATACTACAAAAGAAGAGTTCGGACATTAAAGTATTGATCATCAGATGAAAAGTTTACAAATTGTCGGTATAAGTGAATTATACCACTCGAGGCCACTTACGTGCTAGCCTGGGCACTGAGAACTACTATATATAGTAGTAGCACCTACAATACCTTTACTCAGTATATACAACTAATAGTTAATAATACAATACTTTCGATACTAAACTATTAGCCTTACTCTAATACTTTCCTTATTATCTTTCAGCTCTATTAACTTAGAATTAAACTAATACTAATTAGTATAAGCGCGTGTATAGATTAGACAACTTCGATTCCTCGACGCTAGATATTAAAGCTATTATTATAGTAGAGGTTCTACTAATTTACCCCTAAGAGTATAGTACGAATTTATTATTCGTTAGGCGTAAAAGGTAAAACTAATACTAACGTAGTAGGTACTTAAAGAACTCCTAGGTAAGCTATTAATACAAATTTATTAAGCCCTAGAATCTAAAAGTACTAGAACTATATACTATAGTAGTTTTTAGATTTATAATACGAATTTATTATAATCTATATACTCTAAACTATAAGATCTAAGTAAGCTATTAATACGAATTTATTAAGCCTAGGTATATCGAAGGATAGCCTAGCTATTACTATAGTACGAATTTACTATAGCTAGATATTAAGGTATTAAGTGTAAAATCCTATTAATACTTTACTTTAACTATTATACGAATAACTCTAAAACTTAGTTCTACCTTTACTAGTTCTATTATAAAACTAGTATAAAAGCTACTTTAAATTTAACTATAAAATATAGTTCTATATTCGCCTATTTTATTATAAAACAGGTACTAATACTACTACTAAATCTACTATTATAAACAAGTAATAATACTACTAAGTTAACCTTTAAGAATATTACTATATTTACCTTTTATAAAAGTAGAATACCCCTTAAATACCTTTTAAAACAATAATAAAATATCTACTAAAATAATAGTATTTACTCTAGAATATAATACTACTTAGTAACTATAGCCTACGCTACTAGTAGTTCTAGCCTAGGAGGACCGGAAAGTACTATACCCTAAGCTACTACTAGTACCTAATACTAGTAACTTTAGTTTTTTAATTCGCTTATAACTATACTAAGACTAATAATTAGTATAGTAGTATATAAAGATAATAAAGAGTAATTAGTTAATTTATCTAACTATAACCTAGAACCTAACCCTTCTAATAATAATAATAATAATATTAACTAAGAGTTAGATTATCTAAAAGAGCTAGTTCTATCTAATAATATCCCTTAAATTCTACTACGTCTTCTAGATTTTAAGGAGGATAAATAAGTATTAAGTAAATATATTACTTTATACTATAAGGACTATTAGAAGAGAAAGTACCCTACGAGTCGCTATAAGAATAAGTTACTTAAGGACTACGATTTATACTATTAATTTATAAAGGACTTCGAGATATAGACTTTATAAGATTTTAAAAAGGTATATATAAGAAACCTTAAATAACTTCGAATAGTTCTATAAGATTATAGTATATAGGTTAAAGATAAATTATAAGAGGTTCGAGTCTCTCTTACCTTATATACTATAGTATAAGAAAGAGCTCCTATTTACTAGTCTACTAATAATATTATTAAATAATTTAAATTAGGTATAGTTAACTCTACTATATTAAGAATAAGATACTTAGATATTAATACCTTAAGAGTAATAGACTAACTATTTATACTACTATTATTAGACCTTAGTAGACTACTATCTTAATAACCTATAAGAGAAATACTAAGACTTAAATTACGTCCTAAATTATATCTTTTAAAGTAGTTCTTAAGAGTAAATTTATACTTACTAGGCCTTATAAAACCTCTTAAATTAACTAGTCTAATAGCGGATTTATAACGCCTAAAACTAAGCTAAGTATATACTACTCCTTAGCTACGTATACCTTTTTAGATAATACTAAAGGTATAACCTTCTTAAGTTCTATTACTTAATATACTAAGATTAAATAATCTATTTCGATAGTTTATAGTTAATTAATAATTACTTAATACTATTAATAAGAAGGACTAATATAGCGAGCGCGGACGTAAACAAGTACCTACTATAGAGATAATTAAATTAATACTATAAAAACTACTATAGTAGATACGTAATATTCTACTATTTAAACTACTAAGTCTACTACCGAGTTATACGTTAATAAACTATTATACAAACCTTCGAAAGCCTATAGAGAATATCCTTAATACCTCGATTCCGAGTATATATATATAATACTACTTTAAGCTCTACTATTTAGATATCTACTATTACTTTATTAACCTATAGCTATTCCTACTTAAGGTAATATATTCTCTAGACCTAAGGTATATACTCTATAACCTTAAAAGCCTAAAAGTTCTATATAATCCGAGTTAATTAAATTAATTATAAGTAAATTCTACGTAGAACCTTAGAAGCTACTTCTATAATAAGAGTATTTTATACTACTAACTCTAGGACAAGCTATACTTAATATATAGAATCGTATAAGCTATAACTTCTAAAAAGTACTATACTAACTATATATACTAGAAGTATAGTAGCGGACTTATAAGTAATAATAACCTAAATAGCTATATTCTCTACCTATTTATACTAGCTATAATATTCTAAAGCTTTCGACTAACTAGTAATATAGAACTACCTTTAATTAATACCTAGCTCTACTACCTCTAGTAGTAGCTCTACCTATTTAATAACCTTAGTAACCTCTACTAGTTATTCTATTCTATAATATAATTTTTATAATAAATTATATTCTATTACCTCTACTACTTAGACCTACTATAAATAGCTAATAAATCTAAGCCCTTTAAAAGATATATTATAATAATATAAGATATAGAGGTTATAATAACGTATTTATTATAAAATTATAAATCTTTTATTAATAATATAAAATAATTAGTATTTAAGCGAATAGTCTTCTAAAGGTCTTTCCTACTATACTTAAAGGAGACGTATTCGTATATTATTATACTTAGATTACTAAGTTAAATCTACCTTTTATAGATACTATATAAGCTATATAAACGTACTTTAAAGATAGAAACTACTATTAATATATATAAGATAAATAGAATAAGTATATACTCGATTACCTTAAAAACAAATACCCTAATAAATTACTTATAGTATATTTTAATATAATACTTACTAAGTTATAAGATCTTTATATAGGTCTTCTAGATAATTTATAAGGCGATAAGTACTTCTATAAGAGTATTATTTACTATTATTATAGAATTCCTAAGTATATTAATATTATTATTTAATTACTAAATATAGTTAGTAAGCTTATTACTTCTATAAAGTTATCGATTTTATAATATAAGTGTTATAGAACGTACTATTATTTATTTACTTTAGTATATAACTCCTATATTTAGTAAGATAGCCTATACGCTAGTATATATACTATACTATACGCTATACGCTAGAAGTACTATACGCTATATAATAGGAGCATATATAATTTACGCTAGTCTTATATAAGTTACGCTAGTCTTAGATAGGAAGGTATAGAAGGTTCTATAGAAGCTTCTATAGCTCCTTTATAGTTCCTTATTAGAGTACTACTATATCCTTAGCTAGTACTTTAAATTATACTTACTTTTTATAGCTTATTCTAATAGTCTCCTGTTTTATCCTTAATAATTAGTAGTACTACCTTAGAACCTAAGTACGTCTTATTTCTTAAACAAAATCTAGTTATTATTACCTAGCTCTAGTATTAGGTACTAGAGAATCTCTCTTTTAATTTTTAATAACTCTTTCTATTATTATAAGTAAAACTTTCTAATAAGTTATCTCTAGGTAGCTAAACCTAGATATTAATAGTATAAGAGGAGTTAAAAATAGCGCTTAATCTTCTTTACCTTTATATATACATTTATTAAGATATTAATAGTAAAGTATTAGTAGTCTTTAATAAATATCTTAATAATTATTTACCTTGTCCTACCTTTTAGAATACTATCTCTAATATTAACCTCCTTACTTAAAGGACCTTTAACGCTTAACTAAAACGTTTCCTTAAGTAGAATAATATATCGATTCCTTTACCCCCTTCTAGTACTTAACTATCTTCTTTACTATCCTCCTATTCTACGCCCTTAAGCTAAAATTCGTAGAATCTAGTAGTTTACTTAGCCTAACCTATAACTATAATAGTAGGATTATAGGCTATAGTAGCTAGATAACGTAGTATTCGACTACCCCCTAGCCTTATACTACCTATATAAAAGGATAATAATAAAGGAATTAGTAATAGACTAGATAAAGATAATATTAAATAATACTTTAATAATAATAATAGAACTAGTAGATAAGGATAAGGAGCTAATAATAATAATAATAATAAAGAAGAAGAGGAACTATATTAACCTTAAAGGAACGTAGGATTATAAAAGAAACCTACTAAGAAGGATAAGCGGTTTAAGAGATTAATAGCTTTTATAATTAACTAGAATCAAAAGATATAAAAGCGCCTAATTAATTAAAATCGAGAGATAGAGAAACGCTATTAAGACTTAATAATATAACTCCTAGGAGTTTAGAATACTAAATAAAATATAGTTAATCTAAGAGAATAAGAATAATAATAACTATAAGGACAAGGTTAAATATAAGCTATTATTAAATATAAGTTAAGGCCTAAAGATATTAGATACTTTAACCCTTTAGATAAATCTACTATAGTTAAAAGTAATAGTAAATTNATATTTAAATGTTTTTATATTTTATAATAAACTTAAGTAACTTTTAGAAACCTATAATTTATAGGATATTATAGATCTTATACCTTTACTTTAGTAAGGTATAGCTATAGTTTAATAGAATAATAAATTAGATAATATAGACTAGGTTATAATACTAGGAAACCTTAATACTCTAACTTTAAGACTCTTTAATCGATTTTATATAGATCCTTTAAAGGCTAATATAGTTCTTTTAAAGATATAGTATCCTAATAGAAAGGAAGGATTAATTACTTTTATAATAAGGATTTATTATACTATAAAGAATATAAGTATTATTAATAAATTTAATTAAATAATATATATTTAGAATTATATTATACCTAAGGTTTAATAAAAGGTTAATAAGCTATAGTTAGGATCGAATAAGATAGGTTTAAGCTAATAGCTCTATAAGCTATAGTAGATTAAGCTTTTATTTAAATAAATTTAAACTAAAGAGAAACGTAAGAAGAATAAAAGATACTAAGATTATATAGTAGAAGCCTATAAGAATTTCTAAGCTTCTAATTATAAGCTATATAATAACTTTTTAGATAATAGCTCTTATATAAGATAATAGAACAAGAACTTATAATAAACTAACTAACCTAATAACCCTTTATAGAATACGAATTTAGATTATCCTTATAATACTATATCTAAGCTAGAGGTATAAAAGGATAAGTCGAAGGACTAGGGTAAGAATACAAATAAGTTAGAAGATAAGAAGGATACTAAGAGTAATAGATTAAGGTTTTAGGGTCGAATAGATAGTAATAATAATTATTATTCTAATAATTATAGAAATTATAAAGGATAAGAAGATAATTATTAACCTCTATTTAACTATAAGAATTAAAGAAACTAGGGTTAAAATTAACTAGGACTTTACGTTTAACTAAGTACTTAAGGATATAGAATCTATATTATATAGAAAGACTCTAGTTTAGGTAATAGTAGTAATAACTAAGGTTATTATAGAGAATATTCTAACCTAGGATTAGAGATTAAATATAAAGATAATAGGTATATTCTTATAGATTTAGAT
>LT855417.1:1049474-1155250 GCA_900184765.1 Hymenoscyphus fraxineus
TGTTTAATTTAGTATTAGAGTATTAACTACTAAGGGTTATATAACTATTAATATACTACTTAGACTAATAGACTTTTATATATTTAAGATCGAGCTTCTATTTATTATATACCTATAAGAGTTAGATAGACGTAAAGCTACCTTCCTTAATCTTAAGAACGTAATTTAATAAGAGGATAAAACTTATATTATAGTTATTTATCGATTTAGATACCCTTTTATAGTATAGGGATAAGCCTTATATAACTTTATATAGTAATTCCTAAACTCTCTAACTAAGACTAAATTACGTTAACTTTATAAGCGATTTAGCTACCTATTTATCTAAAGATTATAGAAAGTTATAGAATAAGCTAGGTATAAAGTAGACTCGTATATTCTTAAGAAGTTAGCTAAGTACTATAATTACTATTAAAAGTATAGCGCCTTACTATATAGATTCTACTTTATATTTAAGGATAATAAGGACTTTAATTATATAGTTTATATAGATATCTTCTTTATTTTAGAACGATCTATACTCTATATAATTAATAAAGCTACTAATTAGAATATAATATATTAGCTTTAAAACCTCTTAGTAAAATACGTCTAGGATATAGTTAGAAAGTACTAGATCTATATATTCGTAGGACTAATAGATATACTTATAACTAACGTAGGAAAGAACTTTATATCTAAGGAGTTTAAGTTATATATAAGTATATAAGGTATTTAAATAACTACTATACTAGTAGAAGTATANTAGACCTATATAAGGATTTTATACTCTAAATAGTAGTAAAAGCTATTAATAATACTATAGAACCTAATAGACTAACTCTAACCTTACTTATATTTAGTATATATCTAAAGATAACCGACTATAAAACCTATTTAACTATAGTCGCTTAACGCTCCGAAACACTTCGAAAGGCTATAGCGGAAGTACGTAAGATTAAAGCTAAACGCTAAGTTCGTAATACCCTTAATATACGAAATAGACCTTCGAATAAAGTTAAGGATTTACTACTAGGTTCGGAAGTTTAGGTTTAGTATAAGAATAAGAAGTAGTAAGGACTATATCTATTATAAGAATAAGATAGTAAGGAAGTTACTATTAAAATTAATAATTAATTAGTTAAGTTTTAAAGTATAGTTATTAAACCTTATTATTTAAATAAGGATATAAATAACCTACTTAATCTACTACTTTATATTAAACCTATAGATATAGTAACTTATCTAGGTACTAAGAATATACTACTTTCGACTAATAAACGAATAGTACTACCTAAGGGTTAAGTATAGCTAAAGCGTAGTTATAGCCGCCTACGTAAGTATACTATAGTTTATTATCTTAAGGTAACCTTAACTTAGGACTTAGAGGATAGTAATTTAACCTATATATATCTTATAGATAATAGTACGGTTTATACTACTTTTAATAACTCTCGAGAGATTAAAATAAATAGATTAATAGAGAATAGAGTATATAGAATTATTTCCTTTAGTAATCTACTAAAAGACACTTATATATTTAGTTCTAGATTTATTAATACTATTAAAAATAAGGGAACTTCTACTATATTTAAGAAGTTAAGACTAGTTATTAAGGCCTTTAATAATAATAAAAAGAAGACAGTTCTAATATAGTCTTTAATAATTTAATATATTAGTATTAGATTAATTATTACTCTTATAGTTATCCTTTTATATACTTAAGATAAACCTTTAAAGCTATAGCTCTATAACGTAGTTTAAGTATATACTTAATTAAAAACTACGCTTAATCGACCCTTCTTTATATAAGGACTAAAAGGATTACTAAAGTAAGAAAATATATACTTCGAGATTATAAAGCTATTATATAGTATTCTAGAGTTTAGTAACTACTAGTATAATACGTATCTTAAATACTATATAAAGAAGCTATATATAAAGTAATCTATATATAACTCTTACCTATTATATATAAATTATAAAGGAATGTTTAGGATAGTTAGATTATAAACTAATAATATCCTTATACTTAGTAATACTACGTTCTTAGATAAGGAGTAAGAAGAATCTAAGGCGTTTAAGTTAAAACCTATTAAATAATTAACTATCGAAAAACCTCTTAAATTTAATAGCGCGAATATTAATTTAGATAAAGATAGTTCGATTATACTTACTTATAACTATACTTCTCGAATTAAACTTATTAAAAATAAGCTAGTTAATATTATAAGTATAAGAGGATTAGTTTATAAGGATTATTCTATAAAGGATTAATATATTACCTAGTAAGTACTCGGGGTATATATAGTAATAGTTTATTAACTAGAGGCTATATTTAACCTAAATATAGCTATATAATTAATAAATTATAAAAAGAAGGATATCTAGGCGTTAAATAAGTAAATTTAATAGTTAATTAATAATCTAAAGAGAGAACTTAAATATATCCCTTTAGACTATAATTCGCTCCGACTTATTCTATTTATTAACGCTTCTTTTACTAACCTAATAGACCTATTATTATAAATTAGATATATCTTATACCTAGCGGATAAGAATAATAACACTATAATTTTATACTAGAGTTCTATAAAGTATAGACAAGTTATATAAAGTATTCTAGCTTCTAAGCTATATACTCTAAGCGGAGGGTTCGATATAGTAAGAGTTATTAAGTTAACTTTAAATAAAATCCTTGGTTATAAACTTAAATTAACTATTTATACTAATTCTAAATCTATATATAATTACTTAACTAAACTTAGTACTACTAAGGAGAAGTAATTAATAATTAATATAATAGTACTTTAATAAGTATATAAATAACGTAAAATCTATACTATTATATAAATTTAAGGAGATACTAACCTTATAGATTTAATAATAAAATTAAAGCCCTACTAAGCACTTACTAGATTAATCGAATCTAATAAGATTAAGATCGACGTATAGGAGTAAATTAAACGTAGAGAGATTAGAAAGGGTATAGAGAATATCGAATAAGGTTCCTAGAGGTTTATAGAGTTTTCTTTATATAAAATAAGGTTTTGTTTTATATTATTTAAAGAACTAGGAGTAGTTAGTTATTTAGTTACGTACGTTACCGAGTATAGCCTCTTCTTCTTTTAAAGTTAGCCCTATGTCGGTATAAGTGAATTATACTACTCGAGGCTACTTACGTACTAGCCTAGGCACTAAGAACCACTATATATAGTAGTAGTACCTATAACACCTTTACTTAGTGTATACAACTAATAGTTAATAATATAATACTTTCGATACTAAACTATTAGCCTTGCTCTAACACTTTCCTTATTGTCTTTCGGCTCTATTAACTTAGAGTCAAACCAACACAAATATATTCTATACCTACACAAAGCTTTCACAATCAATACCCACTATCCTTTCTAGAGTCTACAGCCCACCTCACCAAAGCAGGAAAATACCTGAATTAACCAACTAATCTTTATTTGTATGTTGATGTAACACACTGAAAGTTCTTTAATAACCTACCTATTCAGCGCTAGCTAGATCGTGATTAAGAATATAGACTGGAGGTTTTCAATGCCATATCCGGCCCATTAATTTACTAATCTCTTAGTAGTTACAAATAATAAATAGGAGATAAAAGTTTTCTCCTACGGATATCGTACTCCAACTCCTTGAGTCTCCCGGTCTCTAAGTCATGAAATCCTCTTCTGAGTACAATGCCATTGTTCTTTGAATAAAGACGTCTTGGCCCTCCTTCTCGAGCTCGGCATCTCGTCATGATACTCAGATTTTGATGCTCTAACCGAGCAGTTTGAATGAGACCCAAGACCATTTTTTTATCGCTGTAGACTCGGTAGAGTCTTGTTGTAGAATGAGCTACAAGATATTCTTCGCTTGGTCAAGTGACAAGCGGAGAGTATGGAAGAGGGTCTCGGAAGGACCCTCGAATAATGTCTGCATCTGACTAGCAATGGTCTTCTCGAAGGAACCATAATTATCTAGTTCTGTTAACTTCGCTTCAAAAATTACTCTTTGGTTTCTTCACTTCTTCTGACGAGAGTCGTCTGAGATGAATTAATTCGGACACCTGTAAGGCTGGCGTAAGTGCTTGTCTCTATTTTCACTTTACAATGATTATACAGTAATAAGGAGAGCCAGCCGCGCTTACTACTCTTCTATTTCCCTCCGAATAGTATTTTCCTCGCTTGTGTTCTTCTTTGAGTATATTCCCGTTCGCTAGAAATAGCATCGCTTTTAGAATCTTTCTTCTACGGAGTCTTAAGGGATTTTAATTAAACATAGACTATACTTTATGTCCCGTGCGGAATCTTTCTGATACTGAAATTCAATATACACCTGCTTGATTTTGCATTCATTATGGAATCCGTGGAAGGTTTGATACCGGATGATAATTGGATGTGTCCTTCGATCATGCATAAGTGGACCAAAATTGAAAAGGCACACGATACCAAGGACTAGGCCTTCTAAAAGTAGCAGATATGATCTTCGACGAAATTGGCATCTGACTTGTATCTGGGGAATCAGATTGCTACAATAATTTCTGTCTGAGGTAAATGTCCAATATAAACGAAGAATATGTCTGCTTTTGAGCATAGTCAATGAGACTGTTAATCATGTAAATCTAGGAGTGTATTGAAACGTTTAATTAAAGCATCTACAATTGGAGTCATCCATACAAGAATGACACTAACACAGATACAGGCAAATTTGGAAGAAAACATTGACTGGACAGATTTATACTTGGAACTGCAAGTGAAGAAAACCTGATAACAAGAAAAAGTTCATATTGTCGCGTTTTTACAGTGCTCGTTTTTGGGGACGGAAATGCTCCAAAGCGATGACGAGATTTTTATTCTTGAGAAATTTGACTTGCTTGAACTATATACAACACCCCATTTCACTTCCAGCATTCTTAGTAGGAGTTGCGCAGGTATAAGACTGTTTTCAATCTGCTGATGGAGGGTCAGCTGAAGTAACATGAGATGATCTAATATATGGCAAAGACTTGCAGAAGTAAAAGTATATCTGAGATTCTAAAAAACATTGATGTGGCTGTCAGCGAAATTCCAAAGGCTTTGTATTGAACCTGACATCTGAACGGGCTCTTCAAAAGTGTCAGGTTCTCTGTTATACAATTACACATCATGTAGTCCTTTGAAGAACAAGAATGTTAATATCACAAATTGAAACGTGCCGCATTAAAAAGGCTGCTTACGTCATCACATCAAACATGGTACTTGCGGATTAGGTGCCACAGGAATATAAGGAGTTTCACATGATTTTAAAAATTGAAAGAAGTCTTTGAAGTCGTTTTGTGCTATGAGTTGAAGTCTACTTACAACAGTATTGAGTATGGAAGCAGTGCTCGTGATGACGAGTGCTGAAAACGACTTGAATTGTGGTACAGGAGTGGAGAAAAGTGCTACAAACGTGTGAAAGAAACAAGTGATGATAGTTTGGTCATTTGTTCCCTGGACATACCAAGATTCTGAATCAATCCTTCTGTGAACCCTTGGAATACCGTTCAATGAAACAACGTTGTTTTGATGATTGGTCTCGTCCTAGATCCAGAAATTCTGAGGAAAAGTTGAAGTTGATCCGCAAATTGCCTTAGCTATCCTGGTTTTGTCCTAAGATTTGTGATTTTCTGAAGACATGGTGAGATTTGCAAGACAACCATCTACACTGGTAAAGAGGGATGAGAATGTGTTCATCGATTGCTTTCAGATACTCTTCTGTAAACTCCTTGCAATTTGACTCCAGGGCGAGGCGGGTGATTTAATATTGCTTGTCGATAGGAAATGTGAAGAAGGTCCTGCAGACGAACTCTGTAATTGTAGTACAAAGCTCTGAGCCAACAGCGGTCTCCTTATAAACGCGATGAAGCAGCTCAGGCGATACAAATTGAGGAAGTGGGAAGCCATCTACGTAGACGACGGTGGAAAAATGCTTAAGCACAGGACACAGTATTTTTCACAATCATCGCAAGATCTCCAAACCAATAATTGGACAATCTACTGCGTTGATTTGAGTCTACTGAAATACATATCTGAAAGACTTTTGTAAGCTTTTGATAATCTATTGTCCCTAAAATCAAAAAGCAGTCCTATCCTGAGTTCGTAAGACTTTCTGTATAAATCGTCAACGACACATGGTCCTCACCACCTCATCAAGTCAGATCAAAAATCAAAAATAATGAAGGGCGTGGTCTTTTGGCGACTGTCACTATTGCTGGGCGATGATCTAGATCCAAGTGTCTGTCAGCCTGTGCCAAGACCAGATCTCGCTTAACCCCCAAGCAAACCGGGGTGACTAGTCTTCACCCTCACTAGTTATTTTTATCTCACTATGAGCAAAGAAACAGACATGAGTAATTGATGAGAACTTATGTGAACGCTTTCAATTTGGATTAAAGAAACAATCACAGGAAATAGGTCCAATACAGCGAACAATTTAACAAAACTGTTGAACTTTTGCGATTTGTATCTTGGTTAAGCATATTTGATCACTACATAAGCTTCAATTGTATGTGGTTCAACGAAAAAGGAAATAAAGAGATGATTCACAGTTGCTAGACGCAAAGGAGTATAATCTAGAATATATTGTGCAGAAAACCAGGTCTGCGTTTATTTTGGGTAGCAGCGATGTATTGATTTAAGAATCCCATTGAATGATGACCTGCTGCAAAAGAAATTGATTTCATGAACTGCTCATGTATTGCTCCCGCCTTGGTCTCTTGAAACATCCACATATCTTTATGGTATGTAGCATCGCTAGGTCGTTTTCTTTCGGCCCAAAAGTTTCTTGGGCCTGAATTCTGACTTGTGTGCCCTACAATAAGTGAAGCAGCAATGTTCTAGTAGATGATTATTAATGGAAACCATAAAATCCTGCATGAACTCTGAGCAGCCAGCTGTGATGGAGGATTTGTAGAACTCATCAACGTCTTCTCCTACCGGCATGAAGAAATCCCAAGTCGCACGCTCAACAACCCTCTCTCGAATTGGCGAACCCGCAATTGTTTGGCTGTAAATGAACACCATAAGCTCGGGTTTTAATTCTTCCTGGTAGTCATTGTATTCCCCAAGCCGCCGAGCGGAGTACAAAAGCTCGTCTCTGAGTTCAAGACATCCCAGCCTCTCTGCAAACATGCATAACTTAATATTCTCTTCGAAACTCTTATCGTTCAGCCAATTACATTCTCCACACCGGTTCGTCCCTCGATGTAAATATTCAACCGCGCACGCAAAGACTGAAGGGTCCTCCTCCGCTAGGTGGATCGACTTTTCTGCTCCTTCTTGGAACCCACTTCCACCGCCTCGGAAGGCAGCTCGAAAGTAGTCCAACCTAGTGCATAAGAGCTCCTCATTCAACACCCACATCTTGCGCTCTGGGCCTACGTAGACCTTGACGTAGTCGGCGGTTTGTAAGCACCTTGAAATGCAGTTAGCTAAGTTCACGATTATGGCGGGTACGGGAAAGCTCCTGAATACTCACTCGCTGAGAGAGGGTTTTTGGGAGAAGGCCATTGTTGGGATTCAGCTTCGTAATCGGTGTTCAATGTGTGTTTTTGCGAGATCTAGGTCTAAATGTAGGACGATCAGCTCAAGTGAGCTGCGTTGGAGTCGTGTGGCACGTAATTCCAGGAGTACACGATACGATACGATCCACGTCGTGTCGGTGAGATTGTGAAATCCTGGCGCAGTAATGCCTCAAGTTGAAGGACGTTCTTGACCTTGAGATGAGCGCGGTTCCGTGTCTCCGTGTGAAAGATGAAGAGGAGAGCGGTGAGTGGTGGTTTGTCTTAAGGTGAAGGTGGGATTACAAAGAGAAAGGAGCGAAGTCGTTCACTACCACCTTGCCAAGAGAAGGCCTCACCATCACATTCCCCTCGCTTAAACCCACTCCATTTCCAACCATGAGTACTTGACTCCAATTTCCAACAAAGTATTTTGGTAAGTGAAATTAAAAAAGAACGCAGTGGGCATGATTGATATTTTCCCAGGAGCACACTGATATACATGAGACACGCAAGACCTCGAGAAAATTGCCCCACACAATCGGTGTATAATCATCCGTAATTATTTGGTATAGCTCTTTGCTCAAGAAGACTTCAATATCATTATGAGAGCCATATCATTATTGTTACTTTGAGGAGAATCTTTCCTAGACTGAAACCTCAGATATTTCTGGGTGATGCATTCTGCCCATGAAAATCGGGCTTTGGAGCATGTTCAGGTTATGAAGTCTCAAGAAGCAGTTCGTATCATATATACCCATTATTTGCGTGCAACGACGGCAATTTTACAAACTTGCAGCGTTCGACATTTGGAATTCCTTCCCATTCCAGATTCCCCCTGTGAAATATTCCATTCCATTTAGAATACCCCCTGGAATATGGAACTAATCATGTGACCTATAAGTTCTTGTTCCGCCCTGTCCGACTACGAGGAAGCTTAGAACTAGTATTAGTATATCTAGACTATGTAAAAGATATTATCGCCGTTTAGATTACGTATCTAAACGAGCTAAGGTACCTAGATAAGGTCAAAACGTGATATTACTTATTACCTAGGTATTACGTATTTCTTAGTCAAAAATGATACTTAGTTAGGGAATCTGGCTTAGTCAAGGCTATTCAAATAGAAATATATATCTATGGAATTCTATAATTCTAGAGGCCTCTTTTCTGGAATACTCTACTCTATAAGGAGGTCTAAAACGTTCTATATAGAATGGAATTCCATTTGTTCCATGAATCGTGTTCCAGATGCTGAACGCTGTAAACTTGGCCGTTAGAGCATACAAGGGATTGCTTGAAGAAAGCTAATGAGATAAAGATATTTGCGCTTCAGAAAAAACCATCTAACTTACCAGAAACATCCAACAAAAGATAACAATTCTAAATACACCAAAAAGTGCGTAAAAATCCATCGTCTCATTTTATTACACATTACGTCTACCATAATCCCTCAAATCATCTAAATCACACATGTCTATAACCACCCAACTCCTTACTCCCCTTCTGACTCATATTCAAGCCACCGCCTTTAACCCGCCTCCCCCTCTCCCCCCAACTATCCAACAACATAAAAAGCGAAATACCAAGCGCCATAGGAGGTAGGAGCTGTCCAAGAGAATACCATCTCGACTCACTCTCATCACTCAACCACCCCGAGTGTTCCGCCCACGACCTCAGCTTAAGAATATGCACAGTACAGAAAACCGTGCAAAGTATCGATATTCCGTAGACAAGAAAGCGGACAGCCCATCTTGCATAACGTCTTAGCCCCCTTCGTTCTTTGGGGGTGGTTTTGGAGGCTTTTGCTCTTCTGTCGACGACGAAATGCTGCCAGATATTGAAGGCGATACCGAGGATTAGGGAGAGTGTTAGGAGGCCGTAGAGGTAGAAATGGGGTATTTTATAGTTCTGGATTGGATGTCCGAGCTGACGGCTTAGTTGGGTCTCTGTCAGAGGTTCGTGTACATAAACAGGTTTGCTCTTTTTCTTCCCCGGCTTCCCAGGCTTCTTAATCGCCCGGTGTGGTGAGAACGGGTTTTCCTTTCCGTTCATCAAGTCCATATCAAAGAAGCAGGAGACAGGCAAGAGTAACCCGCTATCGTTGCGACCAACCGGCGGCACCCATTCAGGAAAATTGTTTTTGGTATGGACGAAGAATTGGTACGAGAGGAAGATCCCAAGGAGGGAGAAGATCAGTAGGGCGACGGGCACGCGGAGGATCCAGCCGCGGGTTGAGAAGAATACGTGACGGCAGCTGTGGAAGGTTAGGGCTATGGTGGAACAGGCTAGCAGAACGGTGTCTAGGACTATGTAGTAGTGGTAGGTCGACATTTTGCATTTCCCCGTAAGCATGAAGTTGATGATGTAGGCGAGTGAGAGGATGGACGACATGTCTGAGACGGAAAAGAGAAAGCCTGTGAAGGATTCTAGCCAGATTTTGCTGTTACGTTTTTTTAGATAGAGGGTCCAGAGTGCGAGGAGACAGACGGCTATTGCTTGTGCGATCATGGAGGAGATGATCTATATAGTTAGTTAGAAATGCTTCAGGTTTTGGAAGTGAGATTTGAGGAAATATTTGGACTTACTCCAACGCCTGCGACATCCGGATCGGGCTGAAATTTACCTCGTCTGGGGGTAGGACCTATTGACTTGAGATACCCCGTGCCATTGAAGTCTACACCGCATTTAACAATATACTCAGGGCCCAGGCTCCTGCACGCACCCTCGACCTCAAACGAGAATCCTCTCTGATTCCAGAAAAACAACGATAAACTTGGAAGACGTTTCATTTTGGGTATATGTTTGCAGCAGCAAATAAGTAAATGCTTATACCGAAATCATTGACTGGATATCGGTCAGCTACAATAAAAATACAGGGCAACGAGAGACATTTCAAGTAATTGAACAATAGAGAAATACAAATCAAAATACTTATTCTGTGACATCTGAGTCAGTCATACTTACAAGGATACAGTTAACTGAAATATCTGGCTAATCAGGAGGATCTGAGGGACGAATATCAATTGTCTCAGCCTTGCTTAAAAGAAGAAAACCAGAAGGACGTAGTGAAACACATTTTCAGCTAAAGATAAACGTCGTCAGCGTCCCCGTGAGATTTTACAGCAGTCGCTGGCCACTCATTGGTGGCTTCTGGTGTACCACACCAAACCTATCGCCACTTGTGCGGAGGCGAGGTATAGTGTGATACAGTACGCATGCAGTTTCCTTTTGCCTGATGTCATTATGTTGTGTAACCAGTGACTGAATAAGAATAGGAAACCTTTGCTCTTCGGATCTGTTATTCATTACAAACTTAGAGAAAGAACTAAAACATTATAGAAGCTTAATAACGAGTTCAAAGAAGCCCATTTGCTCTATCATAATAAACCTTCAAGTTAAAGCACAATACATCCACCGCAGCCCCCTCAACAGAAAACTATTCGCTAAATACACGGAAACGTGGGGTCACAGATTCAGCTACCCCGACATGGCTAACGGACTTCGAACTCACAATTGGACGCCATAATACTGTACACGCGTATGGGGGCCGTTGCCAAGAGTAGAAGCCTCATTATTCTTAGACTGACGGGAGGGTGGCTGAGCATCTTACTGTACTGTACGCTAGACCTTGGAAGGTGTGTTGCACCACATATGCGGCTCAGAATATCTGTGAGGCAGTCATGATCATTGGACAGAATCAGTATCCTTGTATTCGACTTGAGTGATAATACGAAGACAAGAAAACCCTCATCGCCTATCCCGCACAAAACAACCCAACCCCCCCTCCATCGGCAGCGTCAAACTATTCCTACTAACCCTCTCCCTGCCATCCACAGGCTCGAAATCGAACTTGTCAACTAACGTACAAATCGTCTGCACCGCCACCATCTCCGCCATCTTCTTGCCCAGACAGGTTCGTGGTCCACCGTTAAAGACAGGAAACTCGAATGCGGACTTGGATATCAGATTCCCGGCTGGGTCTAACCATCGCTCTGGGATGAAGGAGTCGGCGTCTGGACCCCAAGTTGTGTGCGAGCGGTTCATAGCCCAGGTTGCCCAGACGAGGATGGAGTCCTTGGGGAGGTAGGTTCCGTCTGGGAGGGTGGTGGGTTGGGAACATTGTTTAAGCTCGAAGGGGACGGGTGGGTAGAGACGGAGGGTTTCGTAGAATATGGCCATGGCGTAGGGGATGGATGTAGGGCTGTATTTTGCTGTTGAGAGGTCGGGTTTTTGGTCAGATGAAGCGGATGGGATTTGGTTGTTGAGATTGGTGATTTCAGTGCGTAACCTTTGAATGGTGTGGGGATGGCGCATTAATAGATAGAAGGCCCACGTAAGTGCTTGTGCTGTGGTATCTCTTCCTATATACGAATCATTAGAATGTCTTTCGGAGAGAGAAGAAGTGTGGTGGAATTCATACCCGCTGTGAGATAATTCAAGGCGGCGTCAGCAACCATCTGGTGATCTCCAATGGATTCCAATAGGGAGTTTATCAAACTCCCAGATATGCTCATGATATCTTCGTCCTTACCCATAACTGATACTGTAGCTTTGAATTCATCCTTTTGTTTTCTGGCCAAGATGGCTTTAGAAACTATTTCTGAGCCGAACACCTTGACTTTCTTAACGGAATCTCTAAACCTCCCACCTAAGAAGATTTCAGTGATCTGCCAGAGAGGATTCTGGAATCTTTCTCCAGTGGCTCCAGATGCGAAGTCGAAGGCTTTTGAGAATGGATCGGAGTGATGCATCTCCATCTATTTCAGAAAGTAATTAGCGAATCGATGATGGAAACTAGGGATTGGGAAGTAGACGTACATCATATGCCATGCGTCCCATCAGCTGTGTTGTCAACTCTACAACCAGACGTCAGTTTGGCCATTACGACGGGGGAGTAGCGCAATTTGAATAATGAAGATAGGTTGAAATGATGACGAGAGCGAGCCTACCATGAAGAACATCCTGCAAATCCACAAAACTCTCCTTTTGAAGAGCCCTCACACTCTCCTCAAGATATCGAGGAAGAGCAACCTCAGTAAGAACCTTCAAATTGGCATTATTCAAGAAATGCAGCCCAGCTTTCCGCTGCACCTTCCATAGCCCCCCATCAGCATTTATAATGCCATTGCCTATCTTTATTTAGTACCATCTACAACAGCCAGTCAATCTCTATGAAAGTTACACTTACCAAACAAATCCCAAGATCGACGCTTAAAGAAATCACCTTTCGAGAATATCCCCTCGTTCTTGAAGACATACTCAAGATTCTTGGGATCATTGATGACTACCCCAGGTGGTAAGGAGGGAACGGAGATTTGAAAGGTCTCGAATCCGAATTGTCTTTCACATTTCACGAACCATGAGAAGAGCTTGTGGCGTGCTTGGAGGAACAGAAGACCATTGCCTGCGAGAGGTAGTGTGTTCGGTGGCCGTCTATGGGAGGATCAGTAAGTGAAATTCCCAAAGCCCGCTTTCGAAGGTGTCGCTTCTCAATTCCAGGAAAGGAGGGTATGTTTGGGGAAGTTAATGTGGTACATTCAACTTGGAAGTGGGGGCTCATCACGTTTGTAAATCACTCACTTCAACGCTTTTCCATGCCTCTTGATCGAGGGGCTTCGAAAAATGTATACAGCGATGGAAAAACAGAAACCAAGCGCTAGAAGCAAGGTTGATAAATGCATCTTATGGTGTACGCTGTGACGTTGGAAGAAGCTGCAAAGCAGAGCTCGCGTGTGCGTAGAGAATTTAGGGGTGGATTGAGCGACAACGATGGCGTAGTTTCAAAACGATGGCGTAGTTTCAAATTGTAGCTATAGCTACAATTGCGAGCCTGGTAACAAGACAAACGCCCTCTTCTCTCTCATCCACAACACCAATTGGTCTCCCAAAAGCCCAAGATGGGTCTGATATGCCGTCGCATACACTTCTACGAGATCAATGACCAGACATGGTAAGTCAATGGCAGCGCAGAATCCTCATCCTCTGCCATCTCCCCAGCAAAAGAAAGACTGCTAATGAAAACCCCCAGGTTTCCCCAATACCTGCGCGAAAAAGTCCAATCATGTCTAACCCTCTGCTGGCAATTCCGCGTCCCAGTACTCCAAAAAGCCTCACCTGCGCAACTCGTCGCAAGCACGCTCTTCCAAACCCTCTCCAACAACGTAACGAACTACACCTACGTTGACTTCTGCGCCGGCGCAGGAGGTCCAACACCATACATCGAGAAAGACCTAAACGCGCAATTATCCTCGAAATCCGCGGAAGAATCCACAATCGACAACAAAGGGCTCACACCACGATCCTCTCAACCCGCGAAGGCTCATAAGAAAGGGGACGTCAAATTCATCCTGACAGACCTACACCCCCACATCCCAGATTGGACCGAAGCCTCGAAGCGCAGCGAGAACCTGAGTTTCGTCTCAGAATCCGTGGATGCTGCGAATGCACCTGCGAGCTTGAATAGAAGCGGGGATTTGAAGATCTTCCGATTATACAACCTCGCATTCCACCATTTCGAGGACCCATTAGGTTCTGCCATTCTACGAAACACCCTAGAAACCGCCGATGGATTTGGGTAAATCCCCCAATCCTTATTTTCCTGTCAAATCTAACATTTGTAGAATCTTTGAGCTGCAAGAACGTACAATCCCTTCGTTTATAACAATGGTCGCCACGGGGGTTTTAATGCTGCTCATAACCCCTTTTTACTTTTGGAGATCACCAGGCCATCTCTTCTTCACGTACATAATTCCCATTATACCTTTCGTTCTTGTAGTCGATGGCTTCACGTCGTCACTGCGAACCAGAAGCGCCGAGGAAGTCCAGATGCTGATGAAGAGGTGCGGGGCAGAATGTGATGGGTGGACAGTGAAGAGTGGCAGGGAACAACATACTTGGCCAACGGGGTATATGACCTGGGTTATTGGGGTGAAGAATTAGAGATTTAAATAGCGAGGCTACCTGTAAGTTTCTTGACAAGAATGAATTCCATTCTCGGTATATATTTTTCATCCTTTTAGAATATATCCAAGTCCCGGGGGGAGAAACATCAAGAAAGAATTTTGGTTATCATACCCATTCTTTCTTTTCTCCTTCATACTTACAAGAGGCCCTCATATCTGACCTGGACTAGGTAAGGTACGGACCTATACACAAAGATTAACTAACCTGCCATTGAAATCCCAACTTATAGACTCTCCATGCAACCCAACTGCGGCCTCAAATCTCAAGAGTGTGGGCATTTACTTACCCAACCCCAATCCACATACCACCCAACGTACACTACACGATCTGATCCACACACCTACCATCCATCGCACATCGCAATTCTGCTTCACTTCATTAACAACTTCCATCTACTCAAATACAAACCCTACTCCCCTTCACCAAGGAAATTATATCACACGTGAAAAAGAATCATCAAAAGTACCATAATTAAGATTCTAATCATCTCCTTAAGAATCTACTACTATTCATTCATTCTTTGTCTCATCTATCGACGCAGGTACCAGACATGAATGAGAAAGGAAAACCCCAAAAAGTCCTCTATATATAAACGCCGCAACAAATTTTTATCCCCCAAGAATTCTTCTCGAAGTGTAAGAGAAAGGAAGTACAACGGCACTCTATATGCACGAATATTCCAAATGCATCTCTAACTTTCTTTCTCTATACTTCTTTCGTCCCTATTAAAACCTCATCTCACGAAGAGAGAGGGTTCTCGAAAAGAAAGAAAGAAAACGTGTGTCGGTAAAGCGTCCGAAATTCATTAATCATCAGCGTCAGAGTCTGGAGGATGTGGGGTTCCCTTAGGAGAGTTGAGCCTGAAAGTAGATTAGTATAATGTTCCATTGGCGTATGGGAAAGAGATATAACTTACCATTCAATGTGTCTCAATCTTCTTCGGACCTCTTGCTCCTTCAACTCCTTCTTGGTCTTCTTCTTCTTCTTTCTAGCTCTGAATGTCATATCTGCATTATCCTCAGCACCACTGGTAACGGTGCTGTTGGCAGCGCTGGTTTGAGCACTGGTAGCTCTGCTAACAACACTGCTGTTGAATCCGCTGTTTGGTTTGCTGCTGTCCTCGAATCTGTCTGCGGAAACCGCAAGGTTTCCTTTGTGGGTGACACGACCATCAGCCACGTGCCATTGCTCAGGGCAAAGAGCTCCGACGAATTCCTCGTTGTGAGAAATCATAACGACACCACCTTTGTAGTCACGAATAGCTACCGCAAGACCACCAAGAGAGTCACGATCCAAGAAATTGGTAGGTTCGTCAAGAACAAGGAGATGGGGGTTGTTCCACATGGCACCAGCCAACACAACTTTGACCTTTTGTCCACCAGAAAGACCGGAGATTTCGTTGTGGTTGGCAATCTCAGGGTCAAGACCTAGATCTTCGAAATGCTTGGAGATGACCTTTGGAGAAAGTTCTCGGAATCCCAAACCTTCACGCGAAGCCTCGTGATCGTCAAACTCCTGAACCAACTTGTTGAACCCAAGCTTGATAAGAGTCTCGCGAGAGATTTGTGTATTGTTTTTAGGAAGGAGACCAACCCACTTGACCTCGTATTGGAAGGTCTTCTTCCACTTTTGACGACCAATGATTGCCTCGATTCGTTTTCCACCTGACCCATCCCCAACATCGACAAGAGTCTCCATCTGTGCCTTGTCTTCATCAGAAAGGATACGAGTTTGCTTCATGTACACTTCTCGGTCGTCTCCGTTAGCGTAACGCCATTGAAGGTACTGGTTAGGTGTTTTTTCGAGATGCATTTCCACGTGTTCAAGAGCGTGCTGCTTGATGTAACCAATTCGCAAGTTAGGATGCTTCTCGACACTACCACTCGTAGGAATGGTCTCGCCAGTAAGGAGTTTGATCAAAGTGGATTTTCCAGCACCATTGCCACCAATGATGGCAGTTCGGGAAGACAAAGTCAATTGACAAGTGACGTTGTGCAGAGATGGTTTGTTGGATCCAGGATAGGTGTATGAGCAGTCGTTCATACGGAGAATGGCACGAGTTTGTGACTTGACTCCAGTGAGAATTCCCGGAGCCGGGAACTTGAACTGGACAAGAGATGCGGAAAGAGTGTAATAACTCTTTGCTTCTGGCTTTTGTCTGACAAACTCAGCCAAGTTACCCTTGTAAGACTTGAGCTTCTTTCCGGGCTCGTAGTGGTAAATATCTGTGCAGACATTGTCGAGGAAGGTAGAGTCGTGAGATACGATCAAACTGGTAATATCTGGGTGGGTCTGGAGATATGTCTCCAACCACTTGATGTTGGCAACATCCAAGTGATTGGTAGGTTCGTCAAGAAGGAGGACATCGGCCTTCATCAACATAGCACGAGCCAAAGCCAACTTCATCTTCCAACCACCGGACAAAGAGCCAACCTTCTCAGCTTGACGACCGTTAGGGCCAGAAGTGAAACCGACTTCACTCAAAACCTCAGAAATACGCTCAATTCCTTCCTTTCCAATCTCCGGATCCTTGGCAACGAATTCTAGGATGCTAATATCAGCATCCTCTCCTTGGTTGTGCTCAACAAAGCAGGTACGAAGGACATCCTGGGTAGGGAATCCCTCCAATTTGCCGTTGGAAATGGCGCGCATGAGAGTCGATTTTCCAGCACCGTTCCTACCACAAAGACCGTATCTGTGTCCTTTCAACAGACGAAGGTTGGTATGAGAAAGTAGCAACATGCCTCCGTAGGCAAGCGAGAAATCGGTGTTGACAATTTCAATCTCGCCTTCCTCTTGGACAACAGGCTGGCCAAACTTGCGGTGGTCTTCGTCGACGTAATATTTCTGAACAGCTTCTGCAACGGTAGAGGCACTTTCAGGAGTCTTCATGATATGTTGAAGGTAAGGAGCAATGCATGATGCGATACGGGGAGTTTGGCGGTGGTTAACATCCTCAGCAACCATGCCGCAAATGTAAGGGCGTGCGAGCTTGAACGTATCCAAGTCACCACCAAGGCCTCCTGCATTTTTGATCTCGGCTTCCAAGATCTTTGCAACATCCTCGACAGAAGTTCTCTCGATGACAGTGCTTGAAGCATCTCCGCTGTCCTCACCCATGGCTTTATCAATGACACCAAGAGCTCGCTTGGCCATGTCTCTAACTTCTGGCAAAGAGGCACGGTCCTCTACGGACTTCACACCGGGCTTCAGTTTTGGCAAGAAAGTTCGTGCTTCAATGGGGTCGTGAACAAGTTTGGTCAAATTTTCGACGACAACGACGGTTTGTCTCAAAACTTCTTGAGCAGTAGATGGAGTGTTGAGCGATCTTTCCAAAAGAGGCGTGAGAAGAGCAAGAACTGGTGAAGTAACGATGGCAACAAAAGTGGTTTGAGAGAGCGCATGAATGGCCTTTTGTAGAGTTTCAGTGGAAGGGTTCTGCATGGTCTTGATAAGAAGAGGAATTCGTGGAGCAACATCGTCATTTGACAAAAGGGCGGTCATCGAGTTCATGGTGGCAACGGATTGTTTCTCGACCTCGGACTTCAAGTCGTGCATTCCAGCCTCGACGATTGGGATGAGTGCTGCCATCTTTGTGCCCATTGACTCTCGAAGAATATCCTTGTTATTTGCTTCCTCCTTGGTGGAACCAACTTCCATCTTTGCCTTGTCTGCCATCTTTTGGATCATCTTGTATGCTCCAACGGTTCCTTGCCATTTTCCTGAACGCTTTGAGAGGTAACTAAGGAGTGCTGGAAGAAGGCCAACAACGAGAGCCTCCGAGCTCAAGTTCTTGAATAACTCGTCCAGGCCGTATTGTGCAGCGTCGCGAACAACAGCACCCTTATCAGAAAGGGCATCAAGAGCGCATCCGAGCATGCCTCCGTCCTGCAATAAGAGAACAACCTCGCTAATCTTTTGTTGAGGGGGTAGTCTCTCGAAGATGGCACCCAGCAAGTTCTGGGCACTCTCCCTCTTCAATCCGCTCTTCTTGTCGGCGGCAGCCTTTTTAATTTCTGCCAGGACTCCATACTGAGTCAGTCCACGGAAACCGACCGAGTTGAGGAACAGGTCGCAGAGCGAGTATGCTGCGGCGACAGAAAGGTCGGAAGAGGCGGCGGTAAAGCAAGCGTCGAGAATTGCGGTGACATCCTCTTTTGATGGTGGAGGACCAGCGGCTTTGGATATCATGGTGGGCGGCATGGTGGGCTGTTGGCTAGAAGGCGACACGGGGTGGGGCATCCTTGAGCGATAAACGCTCGTTTTTTCTTCGCCCTTGTGGTAAGGCGGAAAGAGTGATTCTGATCCCGAGATCAATCGTGAGCTGACTTTTGTATGTGTGAGGGTCGGAAATTTGGTGATAAAATTCGAGTGGTTTCAAAAATGTGTTCTTTGTATGGAAACGTGGCCGAGGGGTTGGTTCGCGGGCCTCTGGAATGAGAACCTTTGGTGGAGTGGAGATTTGGGTTTTCAAGATGATCTGGCCGAGCAGATATCCGTTCTGAAAAGGAAGACGAAGGATTTCAGTCGACGCCGCGAGTGGCAGAAGACGTTGGGTGGTGAGGAGGGGAGAGATGTTCGTGGAGGAGGGAAGAAGAGGAGGGGCGCGAGAGATTATTTTTTTATCGCAGATTTCAAGCGATTGTCCGCTTGGCTCAGGCTGGTCAGCAAGATTACTATCACCCTGATCTGGCTTAGCGCACGATTGGGCTCGAACGGACAGGGGGGATGAGACGATCTAAAGTCGGCGAGACCCACCTGCTGACTAATCATCTTAATCCAATGGGAGGAATAATCGCGGCAACTCTAGCCTATCTCGCCTATGATATCCCGTTTACGGATTACTAAAGAAACGTCATTATTTGATACAGTACGAGTACTCGTACCCACCTGCCCTGGAGGAGTACCCAAGCGAGCCAAGTACACAACCTCGAGACAACCTCAGAGACAACTCCACCATTGAAGTCATGTACGAAGAAAATGTGCTGCTGCTGTGATCTAACCTTGCGCCTCTATAAAGTCCAGACTGGCTACAATTGAGGCTACAATTGACTTGCCAGATAGCCAAGGCGATTTGCTCAGCCCACCAACCCCGCTAGGAGCAAAGAGATATATAGCTCACGTATCCCGCGAACGTCACCCACGTACTCGCGCGTACTGGTACCTGAGCTACTTATCCCGTCAAACTAGGGCATACTAGTAAGGACTCTATAGTACCCAGGCGCCAGGGGATCAGTAGCTTACCTAGGTACAGTACCTACACTTAGGTAGGAAAGTTAATTTCTCGATATACTCTTACTACCGTTTTAAGCAAACTATGTGTATCGCCTACATTATTACATACCTATGACTGCGGGACTGCCTACCTCCCGTCCCTTCGCCTCTTTTACGCCTAGTCCTACCCTCTATCCATCCATCTATCTATCCATCTATCTATCCATCTATCTATCCATCTACCTATCCATCTACCTATCCATCTATCTGTCTAAAACTTAAAAGTCTCTACTCTCCCTCCGGTCCCTACCTATAAGTGCTTACTTACCTACGTTTCTCCTTAATATCGCTACTTATAAGTCCTTGTTTCTTTAATAAATACCCCCTATACCCCCTTCTATCCCCTGTTCTAGGTAAGTACGTAAGTACGTAGATAAAAAAATAGTAGTAATAGTAATAAAAGCTGGTTCTATTCCTCCTCTACGTAAAGCGACAGGTAGAGAAGGGAGGGAACTGGCTTGTAGATAGAGAAGTTTAGAGGGGGGGCATTTAAAACCACGAAAATAAATATATAGGAACCACTACAAGTAAGTCCCTGGCCATTCTGCACCCCGTTCACTTATTGCCGGGAGTTAGTGGTTATAAATACCCTTAGGGAAACATGGTCTAGGGATTCTGTTCCCACTGTTAACGCTATCTGTCTAATTCGCCTTACTACCTATAGGCCATCATTTCGACCTTGTAGGTACCAATTATCTTGATGCAAGATACCAAGATATATACCAAGATATTGATACATCATAATGTCCATCATTACAGCTTCGAAGTTACCCTCTAAAATCCTACACGATAGTCTCCACACTACTGAGCCCGTCTCGCCCTCCAATACCTTAGCAACAAAGGTATCTAGCTCGGGTTAGCGGCATACGGTCTTGTCATATTTAACTACCGACATCAGTCTTGAGAAAGCCGATTTGCCCATTATCGCAGCATGCCTCGTAAGCGGTCTGTGTGATTGATCGGCATACAACGCCTGGGGGTGTTTTGTTTCTATGCAGACAGGTTAGACTTTCTCATCCTTCTTGGGAAGGGACATACAGGCAAGCATCAACTCACTATTTACAGGAAACACAGTCTTCCTCGCACTCGGCGCAGCAGGTCAACCCATTACTCGACCTTACGGCTGGCTCAAATCTTTCACCTCCATAGTCTCCTTCCTCCTTGGATGCTACGTCTTCGCAAAAACTCGATTCATAAGACCTAAAGCCTAGGGAACCTTAGATTTTTCCTTCGTCCTATAAAGTATCTGTATGATCATCGCCGCAGCTTTAGTAGAAGCCGATATCGTTCCCTCTCCCAAAGGACGGCGAATCGAAATAGGCGATGACACCAATTTCCTGGAGCTCATCCGATTGGCATTCCTAGCCTTCCAGTTCCCAGGACAGATCGTGACGTCGCAATTGTTGGGGCTCAACGAAGTCCCTAGCACTGTCTTGACGATTGTATACTGCGATCTTGCGGGTGATCCACATGCGTTGGCAAAGGATAACGTGAAGTGGAATAGGAGGGTTGCTGGTGCGATATCCATTCTCGTAGGAGGAATCATGGGTGGTTGGATAAGTAGAAGTCCGGATTGCGGCTGCTATCAAGATGGCGATTGCGATATCTTGGTCGGTTTGAAAACCTGAGCTTGCTATCCAGTTGTAAGCTCATTTTTTCCATTTCAATATCTGTATATAGTGTTTAGATGATGTGATGTATTATTACAGGTCAAGTACTTGAGTATGTAAATATTATGTAGAGTTGGTAGCAAAAGTTCTTAAAACTTAATGTTATCATCAGAGGACGCAAGCATTGTTGACTAGAATTCTAGACACTTTACTTTTGAATCACTATCCTAAGGTCTTTATTTTAATTCCGCTTATATCAACCTAGTCATTTAAATGATATACAATAAGTTTACCTTCATCCTTGAACTTACGAGAAATGAATCGGTCTAGAAATAACGATCTTTTTAATGTGTTATACGGTTAAATCTCCTCGCATTCTCTGGTGTTCTAGCTTGGACGTAGATGGTTATCATGAGATTTGTTAGCGAGATACTTTCCTCCATCTTCATTGTAACTAGTAGCAGTAAGCAACTATTCCGTGTTCAAGTCGACATGTGGATATACTCAGTTCCACCTTCAAACTCGAATTTCTTTTTTTCGCTTAGCGCCACGAACTCGAGCGGTTGGTTGAAACTGCGATGTGCAACAAATACATTCATTTCTCTATTCACCAAGTGAACCATTCACTCCTTGCTATACTATATCTTGGAGAATCGCCGTTTGTATATAATCTCACTAGGATTCTAGCGGATGGACTGGTCACTGGTGTCAGAAGAGCGGGTGCGGGTTTGAATACCAGATGAGAGCGGTGTGAAAACTACAATAGGCTCGGAGTTCGAGACTTCATCTGAAAGCTAGACGATTGTTCACCTTTTACCTTATTTTTGTTTCGAAATTCGGCTTATCTGGATATCTTGTAGTATATCTTGACTTTGGCTTCCTCGTAGTGCGATCTGGGGGGATCAGAAACTTCTCCCACCTGCTGTATGCTTCTACTTACAACGTTAAAATTAATGAGCAAATTAGAAATCGAACCGGCGCTATTCAACACCCAGAGAGTAGGTAGTGGGAAATGCTAGGCTGAAGATTTGTGTCTGCTCGCTTGCTTTGATTGAATTTTAAATCGGGTGGGTCTTCTTATTGGCTCGCTTTAGACACTCAGAGTCGGTTCAGAACCGCGATGTGCAACAAATCTTTTTTTGCCTATTCACTTCTTAAGATCCCGGGTATCTCTCCGTATATTGGTAGGTTGTCTACGCGTATTCACCATTTGTTCTACCCCATCCAGAGGGCTATTGGATCTGTAGTGGCGAGGGTTGTATCAAGCTACCTGGTTTCAGAAACTAGCAAATATATAAGAATGGTGTTGTCTTTGTTTGTTCTTGAGAGATACGGTATCTCGACTTTCCTAGATTAGCGTCTCGGAGGAATAGGTTGAGCACACCAATATGGGCATACTTGAAATACTCCAGATTTACGTGACTCTATTACGAACTCTTGCACACCCCTTTTCCATCGCTATAGGAACAAAGACTGTTTTGAAACAAATCTAAGACCTTCATTTCCCTTTTGCCACACACACCGCTCCTCCACCCATTCCGTGCACCCCCTTTTCGTAATCCCGTTCCTGTATTTTGAGGTATTCCGACATTCGTAGTTCGTAGGGTAGCTGGGTGTTGATTAAGGAGCCATTCTTGTGATTTTGGCGAGCTTGACTTTAGCGAGGCTTGACTTTGGGTGTTGAAATTTGGCGTAACTCGCCGCTTGACTTTGTGTGCCTCATCGAGAGAGGGCTTGAATTGAATGCCTCATCGACAGAGAGGGCTTGAATTTGGCGTAACTTCGAGAACTTGAGTTCGCCGCTTTGATGTTGGGCATGTACCCCCGAATCCGAGTGAACATGATATCCCCAAATGTGTGCCTCCTCATCGAGAGAGGACTTGAATTGATTGCCTCATCGACAGAGAGGGCTTGAATGTGCCTCACCGAGAGAGGACTTCATCTGGCGAGACTTCGACAACCACGAAGCGCCGTATTAACTGGGCATGCATCCCCCGAATCCGAGTAGACATGATATCCCCAAATGTGTGCCTTATCGAGGACTTTTATGTCCGATCGCTTTACCCGTTTCATTGCTCTGGCTTCTTTCCACTCTTTTGGCGGTGTTCTGGCGTACTGGACGAACAAGGACCAAATGTTCTGGCGTATCGGATAAACAAGGTCAAACTGGTAGAGGACCTTTAACTGGATACACCAGCGGCCTCTCCAGGAGGCAAATGATCTTCTAGCATAGCGTGCAACCGGGGCTCATAACCTGTTGTTCGGAACGAGGTATGTGGAAGGCCAGGGGCCAGAAGAGCTGTATTTCAGATGACTAGAGAGCTAAGTACGTATGGGCAGGAATATTGTAACCTGGTATCCGAAGACACCAAAGAAAACATTCCCGTGAATACCAATATCCCATCTTAAGCGAGGCGAATCAATCAAGAAGGAAACCCACATTCAATCCGCGCACCCCTAAGCATCCTCCCCATCAAAAGCCTTCCTCAACCCCTCAATATCCAACTTCTTCATCCCCATCATCGCTTCCGTAACCCTTCCCGCTTTCTCCCCATCCTCATCAGCAAGCATCTCCAACAAAACCCTCGGAACAACCTGCCAAGAAACCCCAAACTTATCAGCTACCCACCCACACTGTTGCGCCTCAATCGGTCCCCCCTCTGAAAGCTTCTCCCAGTAATGATCAACCTCAGCCTGGTCCTCGCACATGATTTGGAATGAGATGGCAGGCGTGAATTGGAAGTGAGGACCTCCATTCAACGCAGTGAATGATTGACCGTTTAGCTCTAAGGCAACGGTCATGATGGTTCCTGGTGGGTGCTGGTGTGTTTTTGAGCCCGCGGAGGTGTAGTATTGGATGTGTGTTATTTTGGAGTTGGGGAAGATGGATGTGTAGAAGGTGGCGGCCTCGTGGGCGTGGCCATCGAACCAGAGGCAGGGTGTAATCTTTGAGCAGAGAGTCATGGTGGTGATTGGGTTCGTGTTGCAGGTTTATGGTTGCTTAGTGAGGTCGATTTGAGGGCAAACTCTTTGTGGGGGGTTTTTTTAATATGCGAATAGGAAGAGGGGAAATGGCTGGGAGGGATGTATAAATATAAGGATCTTTGGACGATATTCAGAACTATCAGCATAGAGGTTTGCCAGTAGGAAGTGAACTGTTGACTTCTTAAGGTGAAGTTCAAGGTCGTTATTCCACCGCGCCTCACCCGCCAATGAGAGTCGCAATTTTCAGCCGCTCTTTTTTGGTTCAATCTTGGCGATATGATCGGTAGTAATACTTTCGTAACACTTAATCAGAGTATTATTGTGATCTCCTGGATTTCTGGAGGGTTTCGCTCATGCATCAAATCAAAACCAGTAGAAAAACCTGCATTTACCATTACTGTAATATTGATATCGAGCAAAGAGAAATAAACTGTGTCGAAAGTAGTATCAAAACTGATTGTGCTCTAAGCTAGAGAATAGAGACGTACTTATGTTAAAGGATATTTGATATTCACTCACTACCTACGCACTAGTGGCACTAGCGTCAAACCTGGGTATTTAAGTACCCACCTGTACCTTACTTTACAAATTGAAGAGTTCTCCCCTTTCTATCGTGCAACAACTTATAGTGCTCGTACGGGAGGTTTCATACTAGAACGTGACTAAGCGAGTGTCAATTATCATAAAAGAAAACGATACGTCACATGTTTGAGATTATACTGTAGCTTAGCAAAACCCTCTAGATAGGCTTTCAAAACTTTCGAGCAAGTCATGATTTTAGGTAAGCAAAACAAAAGCATTGTACCGTTCTTCTAGCATCACAAAGGACATTGATTGAACCGCAAGTCACGCTATCCGAGAGAACCAGACTTCGACTTGTCACAATTCATCACTCAATTGCAGTCAATTCGTTGTCACAGAAACTGTTTTCATACTGGGCGAGAGCAAGCGAGTTCCAAATCACCTTTGTTTCACAGAACAAGGCAAAAGTCATACTGAAAGAATGAAATTCACGTGCGAATGGTCTGTTTCAAATCGTCTTCTCTTACAAGCCCAACAAAGAGATAGCTTGATGTAACAAAAAGGTTAAAAGAGCCCGAGACACGACTCGGGCCGGGTTCCAAAAAAGCACACGGAACAATAACAATGTGATTGTACTGTAACTGTTCTCATCCCGAATAACGTCCAGAAATCTATTGACTAAAACTAGAACGCTCGGGGCTTAGTAAACAGGCATTCGCCCCATACTTAAATAGAGGCTACCATCTGCCCATAACCTTTTTCCACATCCAACTTCCCAATCTCTTCTTTGCTATCCACAAGAAAAAGAAAGCAAGAATCATCAGCAAGTACCAGAAAACCTCAATACTCAACAAAGGCAAAATACAATGTGTAAGGTAGTCACCTATTTCTTCGCTGAGTGCAGATGCTATGTAATAGATCCTCACTTTGAGGGCCGCTGCGATCGCGACGAGACGTGTACAGGTCTCATAGCTCTAGAGGTAGCGATTACGGGTGTCTGTAGCACCTGTCTGTTGACAAAGACGCTATTTCCACGTCCTCTAACCTCCCCGGTCACAGATGAAGAGCTCGCGCTTTGCGAAAGGATAATGGCAAAATGTCCACAACAATACTCCGAGACAATCGTATCTCCAACAGGAATAGCATATCCATACTACGACGGATGGGTTGATCCACTTCCGGACGCCGATCTAGAATGGCTTATGCACTTCGTCAAGATATTAGAAAGGTACATGTGGGTAAAAATGCAAAGCGGTGAGATCAACAAAGAAGAAGGAGTTCGATTCCATATCTTCGCTGCGCACATCTTTTTCGCGTACCAAACTGCATTAGCACAATTCATTCTACGAGTGAGAATGAATGGACTTCGCCAGAGACGACTTCGATCAGCCCCTGAGATCGTACGCGAGGAAAGACTATCCGTCTTACTTTCTCGCTTAGACAATCTCGCAGAAGAAGTTCCATCTTCGGAGCTCGCGAAAATGACTGATGGGACAATTTGTCCAGTCTGCATTTGCACCTTTGCAGATATGGCCCCAGAAGATGGACAAGTAATCCAGCTTCCTTGCAAGCACAAATACTGCAAATCCTGTCTTGAGGAATGGATCGTATCATGGGATCGCGAGAGCGCTTTGAAAGTTTGTGTCATTTGTAGGGAGGGGTTTGGACTAACCGAGATTGGAGATGAGCCGCCGACAAAGAAACCTGGTTTTGAACCTCTAGCTAAGGGCTTCAGGATCGAGGCCCATGTCTTTGCTCCTGCACTCGAAGAGGCGGTAAGTGGTGTTGTTAGTAAACCTGGGTCTTTTGGGTGGAATGTTGAGAGACCTTGGTGGATGACGATGCTTCTGCAAGCAGCGGCCGAGTAATTCGGTCGTGAATTGGGAGGAATGAGTTTGGCTCTTACCTAATTTGCAACAAAGGTCACAAGTTCTGTGGAATAAACGAATGATCTGGCATCATTAATAAACCACCATAGGTAGCCTAAAAAAAGAACCCCAAACTAATATTAAATACATAACCCCCAAAAAAGAAACTCTAAAGTGACATAATACAATGTGACAATTACATGAAGCCCCCATGTGAGAAACAAATTACTTGTCATTCCTATTATGCTTGCTTGCCATACGCACTCACTGCCTTACGTCTCTTGGGTGCTCATCTTTTACTTCGTAGTGTCTTATACTTTTACACCACACAGGTAGAGATCTGTCACCCAAAAATTATAAATGTTATTCATGGCGCTCCAAGTAACTTGAAGTCTCTATACATGCAATATGAAACGACTTGAGCTTTCCTCCGTCTTTGCGCTAACTTTGTCTCCTGAATCCAGCCAGTACCAGAGCCCTCTAATGATTGCTGCTTTGGACCAGAGCAATCACACCAATTGACGGCGGCTTGAAAACTCGTATGCCCTAAACTATATCAACGTTGTACTCCTCTTTAACCCTGGGATATTTGTAGAGTCTGACTATACCAAGACTCGCTGTCGACCATGGGGACATGTAGTGGTGTCACTACCGTAACGGCTAGGGTATAAGATAATAAACATATTTATCTTGTACCAAAACGTTACCTTATAATCCAATTAATACGGTGTTATTTCTTTCTTAAAATGAGTGGTGGGATATTCCAGAAACCCCATTCCCATTTCAGCTCCGTAGAAAGGAAAGAAATCAAATGCCAAACGCTAGTTGGAGGGGTTTTCCGGGTCGCTATCTGCCCTCCCAGGTTTACTGTTAAAAGCTGTTTTGAGACAAATTTAGTATTCTGCGAGACTCAGCACTTGAAACCTTCTCAATTCTTATTCTCCGAGCGAAATAGATGTTATATTTCTCAGCAAACAGGTGAGAGTTTGCGTGTTTCCTCATTGTAAAACCGACCAAAGGTTGCCTGCTTTGCCTCGCATGTCAAACAAAGAAGTCTTTAAGTAAGCTGCCACCCTTTCAACTCACTGATTTCGTAACTTTCACGCCTTTGTTCTTTGTTGGATTTCATGACTTGGGATAGTCGTCTTGCCTTTCCGTTCTAAGATCCGGAAAGTATATCCGGAGGAGTAGGAACTCTGAATTATGTTCGTTGGGCAATTGTCTAGCCAATTTGAGCGGCAACAGTCTACTCAACGTAACACTAAACCTATTTCGAGACCAGAGGAATTGAGAAAGCAGTGGAAAGACATTAGCACGACCCAGAAGAATCTCCTACATGCTCATACCACACATTTATCTACACATGATGCTTCCAACCAGATTCTTAGCCAAACTTTCGACTCATGTAACAATCTCGTTCCGATCTACAGAAAAGATATTTTACAGCTTCTCGATGATCAGAAAACCCACCCCATCACAATTGAGCCGGTCGAAAAGTACATTTTTATGATCTGTCGCCATGCGAATCAATATTATGGCGGTAGTCCTGTCAATCCACCATACTGTGTTGCTCTTTACTCCGAATTCTTGAGTTTAATAGAGCAGGAGAGGTATTCAGAGGCATCACAATTCCTCATCAGTACCGGAGTACATCCAACTCAATTCTTCAAGACGAGATTCATCTTAATTCCATTCGTCCTCGGAGTGAACGGTGGCGCATTTCCTGGCCTGTTGGTCATCTCCCGCTTTCACAGGACCATCGATATCCTGGATCCTTCAGCCAATTCCACCTCCAGTTCTAAATTCCCGAACGACTCGGTTCCGAATATCTTAGCTAAGGTTTTCATGCTCATATATACGCACGCCAATGGTCAGTTCAATCCACTCGAATGGCGAATGCGATGGACTGCAGCTTCTCAACAAGCACTCGACACAAAATCCGCCTACGTAGCAGTAATGGCAAACGCGATGTCCATCGCTTTCGGTCACGAAATCCACAACTGGCTTGATATCTCCCTTTGCTATTCCGACAATTTCCGCGAATCGATCAGTTCCGACCTCACAATTGAGATTGGCTCCAAACCATATCAGCACAAAGCCAGCAGAGCAGCGTTGGAATTATTGCACGGTAAATTTGAAAAATTTGATCAAACAAGAGAAGACAATCATGAGAGTGGTGCATATGCATATAGCTTTGGGGATTCAGATTATATGAATCCTGACCCCGTGTATAGGTTTATTGGGGACCAGTTGGTGGAAATGAAACCTGAATTTACGAGATTGCCTGATTTGAGAGAATTGTATCTTGCGGTTCTTGGAAAGAGCTCTGTGCCACAGATTGGAATAGTAAAGGACCATGAACGTGGAAGTCCTGAAGACAGAGGTTTCAGAAGAATGCTGATTGTGAGGAATAGCTGTAAGAGTACCTTTTACTATTGTTCTACTTTCTGCCCATCGACCCATTTCAAGTTCTTGTAAACAATAATCGTATAAAAATACTTCTTGCTCTGAAAACCCTGCTAACTTATCGATACTAGTGCAATGGACTTTTGGCAAAGGAACAACTGTAGTTTTCAAGTCCCATTAACACAAGTTATGGCCAGCTAATTTTTGTTCCACAATCAAAGCATTAATTATCATAACTCTACTTAAGCAATCAAAATTCATTTTGTTCTTTTCTGTAATAGTGTAGCTGGATGCGTCCTCCAAACTGGTCACGTGAAATACCTCGTCTAATCCAAATGCTGATATTGCAACAATCACTCTCTCCCATATTCCACTTTGTGGTTCCCACTATGGACTCAAATTACACAATAATTTGGCAGTCAAAGTTCTTCTATAGTTTAGGTCGAATCACGTACTTGTCAGCTCAGAACTTTGGCGTGAGTTGATGTCCCCAACAGATTGCCAATATTTGATCAACAGTCTATTGGCCCCATTATCAGCAATGTCTACAATCAAACCCAGCATATAGATAACATCAGTTGTTGAATTAACCCGCTATTACGTGAATGATTCGCCCCAGATATCTGATCTCCTGAGCACTGTGGCACAGCAGCATAGCAGCATAGCAAATTCAAAAAATACGTTGCATCTCAGCACATACATTCATATGGTTCCTTTTCAGGCTGTAAGCCATCACATTTTGGAATATAAGGAACAAAACCACCCAATAAGTAGTTACCACAGCACTCATGTCCAAACCAACATTCGTCCTTGTCCCAGGTGCTTGGCACAGTCCCGATGTCTACTCAGCTGTCACCGACATTCTTTCGTAACATGGATTTCCAGTTATTGGAGTAGCTCTACCATCTGTTGGTGCTACACCACCACATACCGATTTCAAGGAAGATGTTGCGGCTATTAGAAAATGTCTGACCGGGCTTATTTCAGATTATAAGGATATCGTTCTTGTCGTACATTCATATTCCGGTCTTCCCGGTGGCGAAGCTCCAATTGGTCTTGGAAAGATAGAACGTGAAGCGAAAGGTCTGAAGGGAGGTGTTATAAGATATGTGGTGATAAATAAACTTGCCACCCCAGCGGGATTCCAGCCAACTCCAAAAGGAGACTTCAGTCAATTTCCAGAATGGCTGGAGTTTGATGATGAGGTAAGGCAATCCGCGAATACTCGCTGTTGACACATATTTTAGCCTTTAGAGCGTTTAGACGGACCTATTTCAGTCAGCTAACAACTGCCTAGAATGCAACTGCCTCGGTACCACATGACGATGCTAAAAAGGTCTTCTACAACGACATATCGTCATCCAAAGGAGATGAAATGGCTGCGAAACTTGTCTTTCAAAGCAGTGGGGTTTACTTCAGTACGGCAACCTACGCAGCCTGGACAGCTATTCCGTCAACCTATCTCATGGGTGAACAAGATCAGACTGCATTTTCACCTCCGATGGTAGAGATGATGCTTCAAGGTGCTCGACAAGTTGAGCCGAGTGCATTTGATGTCGTTGAAAGATACAAGGAGGGTGGCCACTGTCTTATGATCAGTTTTTCTGAATGGACCGCAGATGCATTGATAAGAGCAGCAGGAGTTTAGGTCGAAACTTCTGTGAGGGTACTGATGCTTTCATAACCATTTTCTGGGAAATGATTGGTTATCTTTTTCTCACTAGTTACAGAATTAGTTGATTCTATCTATACCTTCACGTGTCTTGTTACATGGAATTTGTTGGTTTCGCTGAGGTAATAATCTTTCAACCTTCAAACAACACATACAAGTATACTGTACCCTTTACAGTAATCGATTCCACTTCAAGGAGGCCTTCGCTACAGACTTCTAGCCACTCAGAGTCTCCAGACAACCCTTGGTACCATCCACTTTCGGTCCACCCTAATGCCATAGAGACGATTTACTTCTACTTCGAAGTACTTCGAAGTATTACGGTACTCGGTTTCGTTTTGGTACTTTCCTAATTACACTCTCAGACCTACTAGAGTAGAGTAGGTGTAGATATGAGTTAATAGGTACTCCTAGGGTTTACAGTCAGTAGGAATAGTAGATTTTAGACCCTAGTCTATTAAATCTACCTTTTCGTTATCTAGAAAGTCTAGAATTATTTCGAAGCAGAGCCCTTAAAAGAGATCTACGTCTATTCCGTAGGTATAGTAGAGTACTTTTTAATATTTCTAGCTTAACAAAATAAGGGGTAGATTCTTTACTATCCAGTTAGAAAGCGTAAAATAAGTAAAAGTAGAAATAGAAGAGAATATTATTAGGTAAGAGTACAGATTCACCGCAAATAAAGCACACACCGTAGGACGCCCTAGTAGTACATCTCAACTCACATCCACTTACTAGTGGCCCGAGAGTGTAATTAAGAAAGTACCAAAACGAAACCGAATAAGTAAGCCTCCCGAAGGTCATCTGCAAACCCTCTCAGTCTGTGTTCCACACTGCTACCGGTCCGGTGGTCCCATTATGTCGCATATGACACGTACGAAGTACTTCGAATTAAATCTACTTCTAACTCGCATTGAGTAGAAAATCCTACTTCGTACTGTCATATGTATGGTGAACCCTACTTCGTCCCCTGTTGCCAACGTCTACGTAGGCAGATTAAATCGCACATTTTACGCCCGTGCACCCTGCTATCAGTATTTCCTTAAACCCTCAAATTAAATCGGAAAAATGCGAAATAAATCTCGAATCATTCTTTAGCATCTGCTTTGTCAATTCAGAGCTTTGAAGATGTTTTATGAAATGTGTTGTTGAGTAATATACGGACTTGATCAAGTGTGGGGCGGGACCAAAATGTGCAGTTTAATCTGCCTACGTAGAGCCAACCTTACCAGGTAGCCACCCTAGCAAACCTAAATTTACATGTACCTGAATCAGGCCAAGCTACGGAGTACTTCAATTATACTTCGTAGACCGTTGCAGAAACCGGAAACTCCCATCGATCACTGAGGTGGTCAGTGTTCTGGCTTCAATTTGACAAGCATCCCAAGGCCGATGCTTAAGTACAGTAGGGGAACAGGTATATTAATCGATCCCCTTCCCACCCAACAGACCCGAACAACAGTCAAGAATTCATCCCCATCGACAGCTTATCATCAATCGTTGCCTACCACAATCAGTCACCAATCACCATCGCAAATATGAAGTTTTCAATCGCTCTCACCTTCCTTAGCGTCTTCACTGCCGCCTACGCGCAGAATTGCGGTACTCGCGGAGGTACGTTTTTCTTGCCGCTAGCCTAGCTCAAATTCGCGGCGCAAGTACTAATTTCGAGGCTAGCCAACTGCGGTGGCCCAGGGGATAGGGCATGCTGCGGTGGTACATTTTGTAGGAACACTTTGGCGCCTGTTGGGGGTGTTGGAAAGATTTGCCAAAAGTAAAGCAACCTGCCTGCAGGAGAATTGTAGAGAAGTGCAGAAGGTTAGTCCACGCACACTTGAAGAATTGATAGCAATGTACTAAATTGAATGAAGCCCAATAGCCGCTCAGTACCACAGCACTATCCGAGGATCCATTGCTTTCCTCAACCCTGGTGTTTGGCGTAGTAGTGAATTACTCAAGTCACATACGGTGGACCAACGAACCCCGGGTAATTTTGGGGATAACTATACTGATGCTAGCTTCCTACCTAATATGACTACCTCTTTTACATACCATACTTTGATTTGAAATCTCCAAGTGACCCAACAATAGCCGAAAGATAACAAAGTAACATAAGATCTTCCCGTTACTTAGTAGCCCTATATTCTTACAACTATCTTCTCTACAAATTACTTGAGAGCAGAGCTTACAGTAAGAATCTACGAGGTAGGCAAGAAAAGAAGACGAGTAACTTCTCTTGTTACTTACACTATAGCTCTTTGCGAGCTTGCAACAACAATCAGTGGATTTGTTGTTGTCGTGGACAAGTGATCGAATAGATCAAACGATATATGCAAGCTTGCTTAGTCACCCTCGATACGCAAAACACATCCTATAGGGAAGGCTTACTCACTCGCCTATAGGAGTACGACCGTGAAGTAATATATAGTGAATTCATACCCTTTGTTTACCTGGGCATCCTCTAATACTAATAACCATCCCCGCCCTAACCCAATTCCAAAACCCTTCACATATATCTACCAAGCCCTTCTCACCTCCACCTACCCCGTTACCCCTCTACCAAGATCCTACCCCGTTACCCCTCTACCCCACAACCCCCCACTAACCTTCACTCGTAAATCCACCCATCCCTAACAAACCCCTGCCCGCTAAATACTACTCCAACCCTCCAACCCTCCAAACCCAACACACCTACACCTACACCCAAACCTACACTCAAACCTAAACCAAAGCAACTCACTCATACCATACTACCTCCATACCGTAACAGTAATAACACAAAAATCCACACCATTACATTACTATAATCTAAAAGGAAAAAGGCTATAACTATCTATCCTCACCACCCCGCCCTTCCCCCATCTCACCCTACCCTTCAAGTACACACCTTACCCCATCTCCATCTCTCACCTCATCTCCATCTCCCAGCCACCAAAAAAGAAAAGAAATATAATGAAATATACCAACACCCCACACCCCCCCTCTTCGTATCAAAAACCCCTCTATATAGTATCCTCCAAGGTATAACAAATCAATAAATGACACCACACCCTCAACCCAACCAAACCAAACACAGACCAAGAGCCAGATCAAAAGAAAACAATCAAACAAAAAGGACTTTTTATCCCCCACTCCATCCCATCTCATCTCAATCCAGTGCCAACCCACGGCCCTCATCAGAAATAAACCAGATGAGAACGAGCCAGATCAGATAAACCCCAATCTCCACACCCACAACACCCCATCAACACATCTCAATCTCAATCCCAATATCGCCAAACGGCCCCTCTTCTCCCCTTCTCCAAAAAAAAAAAGGTAAGCACGACAAGCACTCACCAACACAAAACAACACACCAACATCAACACCAAAAAAACAAAACAACAAAAAAACAAGTCATCACACAAAAATCAATTCAACTATCACATCATCAACCCAACCCAACCCAAGCCAACCCAAGAACCCCATCGCCATCACTAACCCCAACCCCAAGCCCACCAAACCCGAACCGCAACAACATCCAAGTATCCAAAGGTTCCATCTATCCATCCATCTATCCATCAATCCCATTCATTCATCCATCCATCCATGCAAGTATACCCCATACCCCATACCCCATACCCCACCAATTCCCCACTCCCAAGAAAAACAAAGAAAGGAGAAAGGAGAAAGAACCCCAAGAATCCAATTTATGTGCGCTACCCAAAAGTTTAAAAAAAAAAAAAAACGTGCTACGCCGAGCCCCTTGATTTTGATCTCTCGCCCGAAAGTTGTCCCCTGTATTCCCTATGCAAGAAGAAAGAAGAAAGAAGGAAAGAAAAGAAAAATAATAATAGACAGGAATGAAGTTTCTGAGGTGTGGCGAAGGTAGGTAGGCAGGTAGGCGAATCGTCTGTCATCGTGAAAATTCCGTAAACGATCATCAACATAACCCAGATACAGATGGGAAATGGAAGGAAGGAAGGAAGGCCCGACATCATTGAGAGATATGAGGAAGGAACTATGCACCCCGTGTATTAGCAAAATCCCAAATAGTCAAGAGGAGAGAAAAGGAAAAGAGAAACCCACGTTCATAACAATCAACATAGGAATATCAAAAACATCCCTCTTCACCGTCCAACAATACGTACACTCCAACTTCCCATCCTTCTCCACATTCCGAATCCCATGATCCCCATCAATCTCCCTTACTCGATTCCCCATTCCCCCAATACCCCCTACCGGCGGTGGGGGTTTAGGTTTACTCTGTTTACTCTTCTCCTCCTTGATCGCCCTCTGCTCAGGACTCATCTCCGTCCCCTCCTTTGTTTGGTAACTCAGAAGTTTACACCTCGTCATCACACTGCCCCGACTATCACCAAATGCCAACCGCGCAAAGTCCTCATAGAACTCGATAACGCTATCGTCATCCATTAATTCGGGAAGGAAGACCGGTTGTGGTCTTCCTTCTTTGGAAGGCGCTTCGGTCGTAGAAAGGGCTCGCATCCTAGGCGTCGTAAGGCCAGCTCGACCGGAACTGTTCACACTGTTCGAACTCGAAGTGCCGAGACCATTTCCAGTATTGACATTAAGATTTGGAGATTTGCCCAGCAACACCTTCTTTTCCCATCCTGTCATCTGAGTAAATTCCCTATTAACAGCTGCAACTTCCCCAGTTCGTCGACATACAAGAGTCGGTGTAGCGCAGTTCAACATGAATTCCTCGTATTCAAATAAAGTTCGTTGGAAACATTTCTCCATGAAGATTAAATCCTGTCGGTTGAGCGTTTTGGTACATGAGATAAACGAGGGACGAATAGAAGAGAGTGATTTGGCTATGCTGAGAGTTTTGGTGGGCGAAAATCGTCGCATAAGAAAGGCTGTCAATTGATGAAAGCCTGTGGTATAAGAGTAGGGCTCATGAACAGTGTCATAAATAGAAGACGGATCTCGGGTACGTTTTCCTAATATCGATGAAGGACCAAACTTCTGCGTTTGGCCCGTTTTTGCCTCTTGTCGCTTCGTTGGACGATTTGCCGGAGGTAGATGTGGTGTCGCAGAGGGAGTGTATGAGGCCGGAGAGCTCTCAAAACCCATCCCACTGGCGCCTGGACTTGCGTCGGTGCTGGGACTGTGATGGCTCAAGGGGCCTGCGGTAATAGCGTATGCTTGCGGTAAACCATGATGTATATTGTTTCCAAACATTTGGTTTGCATTGTTCTGTCGATCCAGACCACCGAATTCGGGAAGCATTTCTTGTTGGTAGACTTGACCATATTGATCAATGTTGCCCCCAAACACACCACCGTTGTTAAAATTGACATTATTCATTCCTTGCGCAGATAATGCGTCTTTTGGCTCCGCGTCTCCCACTCCTGAAGACATATGCCCGAGCATACCAAACTCCAAAGCGCCATAATGGTTACCAAAGTTCAAACCTTCGAGGTCGAAATTGAATAATGCTGGATTACTCGGATCAAATAGTGCTCCACCACCAAAAGAGCCAGGAACTTCATTCTGTGTTGGAGGTTGCGGTGCAGGCATTTGTTGCTGCATCGAATTCTGTCGACTGACTTGATTTTGAAACTCGGGAGATAATGGTGATTGTTGACCCCCATACGAGAGTCGTGTTTGTAAAGGAGGAGCCATAGGGTTTTGCTGGGCTGAATAGATTGGGAAAGAGGGAGAGACGTCGGCTTGTGAAAAGAAGCCGCCGCTCAGTTGGGGAGAAGTCTCTGACGTTGAAGTGTTTACCGCTGGTGGACCATTGTTGGCTCTGGGGTTATTGACTTGATTGTAATTTGGACCTAATACAGGTCGAAGAGCCTCAGCTGGAGCATCGTGGAGATACTTTGCCTTCTTCCTGACCCCATCCTGACAAGCGTCGGCAAGGCCTCTTTTGATACATCGTTGACATGGTCGTTCATCACCTAGTCATGAGTCAGTTTTGGATAGAGGGAGGGAGGTGTTGTGGTGAGAGCGGGAATTTGAAAGTAAGACGAAAAGCAATGAATCTTCGTCCGAAGAAAAGCAAACATACCGCAAGTCAAGTGAGCTCTTTGGCATGCAAAGCAAGCTCTTCTCGCCTTTTTTCTTCTTGGCCGCAATGGATCCTTTGGATCTAGCTTTGGCTTTGTTGTTGTCACCGTCGATCCCACCGCCTTCCCATTCTCATCAGCATCCGGTCTAATCTTTTGCTCCGCCATGCCCGAGTTATCGTCCTCATCCCTCAGAACATCAGGATCTTGCTCTTGATCACTATATTCATTTTCCGAAGCGCCATCCGAAACCTCAGGATCATCTATCTCAGTATCTCCCGACATCCTGTATTAAATACCCACTTGGGTGAGCAATCTGCACCGAGTAGTTCCCTGCTTGTAAAACCACACTCAACCAATGCAGGACCCCCCGTCCAGAGCTCGCTATCCAATCCCTGGAATAGGCTCTGGTGCAGGAGAGAGGCTCGTCGTACAGGCAGGGAAGCGGAAGCACAGGTATCAAAGGCGCCGTGGACCGTCCCAGCGCACCAGTAGCTGTAGCGGTAGCTATTACTTGCCTTGCCCTCACTCTCACTAATGCTGATGCTCGCCCACCGGCTAGCCTAGCTCAGCTGCTTTGCTCTTCTGCAGCGGCTCTCAGGCTCTGGAGAAGCCCTTGGCTTCAAAGACGCCACGAAGGAACCACAACGCCGCTTCTACGTCTCCTCCCAGCACGCAACCTCGTCACAATACCCCTCCCAGTGCCTGGTCTGCTGCTGCTGCAAATCAGAGCTTTGCTACGGCCGCCTCTTAGTCAAGGCCCAGCTTGGTCGTCCAGCACGTACCCGGAGGCTTCGCTCTGCTCACCACGTTTCGCCTCGTGCCTCTCCAACCACAAGCACGTTCGCATGCACCGTCCAGCTAACTTCTGCTCGTCGGTCCTTCCCCTCGTCCCGCCGCTCTGTCTTCAGTGCCTGGTATCGTATCGTATCGTGGGTCTCCCGCCGTCTCCAAAGCGATGGTACAATTCACTTCCCCAAAACAGCCCGCCGTGACGTACCGTACCGCAGACTACGTCCCAGGACTTCGTCTCTGCACCTCCACTCCCGTGTGACGTGCAACAACGAGCGACTTGAGTGCCCAGAGAGGTCGCCGACCAATACCACCGCGGTATGTATACTCGCCCAGCACAACACCAGGATCACGAGGTGGAGAAGGTTGTTCGTACGCCTCTTTCTCGCCGGCTGCCAGTGATGATGCTCTGCTCGCAGCTTGCACCTGCGCGATTTGGAAGTCGATCCCAATGCTTCTTCGCGGTCTGCGCCGACGTCGCGATGCGGTGCCACTCAGTCTTATGCAGGTATCCGTTGCCTCTAGCCAATTCCACCGCCAGCCTATACAATGGCATTGATGCCCAAATAATACGGACGGCCCTTGACCCTGCTCTGCTCTCTATTTCTTAGACTCTTTGGGACCGGCTTCGTATATTGGGGTTCGAGGTAATTAATCGAGTCAATATTGGATGTCGACGACGGGGCAACCAACGGTCGATTGGCTCCTGCTATGGATTAGAATTGCTTGCGCGAGCTGAGAACCTCTGGCAAGTATTGATTAGGAAATGAGTTCCGGGTCGATTGGGATTTGGTGCTGGGAGCTCGCAGCTCAAAATCGAATGTACGCGGGCAGTTTGGAATGACCAGCTCGGGATGCTCGGTCTAGTTTTCCCCAGAAGTTCTTCCCCAGATTCCGTGAATCTTATTCTTCTCTCCTTTGCCACCTCTTTCGCAGCCTCTGCATTCACCACTGCCCGTCCTGCTCGGTTTGCGCCTGCCCCTCCAGTTGACCTTTGCTCAATTGCGCTGTGGGCGCGAATGGGTTCAGCGACTCGTGGGTGTGACAATTGCTTGACGACTGGACGCAGCGCTCGTGGCAGCAACGTTGTGTTTGTCGTGCAAAAGTGGCGGGCCGTAGAGGGATGGTGTTGTAGACTTTCGTGGTTGACAAAAAGCTCGCTCTCGGTTCATCATTCGGCGCAGGGTTCAGCACTGCTACTTTGATTTCCCTTGGCCGCAGCCCGCCTGTCAGAGTCTGTCTCCCACTGTCTCTCCGCACTGTCCCCGTAGTGCCCCGAAGACCGGCGTCCGCTCCCCCATTTCGCTGCCTCGCTAACCATGCCTGATATAGCCACTCGTCGCAATAGGGGGGAGGGTGAAGCGGTTATTGACAAGGGACCATACGAGCCCAAGCGAAAAATAGCATTGGCATCCCTCATCAACACCATCTCCCACCCCATTTCTGCAAAACCATGACGCCATTTAGACCCTCACATGGCCTTTCTCTACTCGGTGTACCACAATCAACGTACAGTACACGGAGAAAAAAAAAAATAAGACTTCAGCAAACGCCGCCGTTCATCACCAACGAGGGTGGTGACGGGGGCCCTCGTGCAGTACCTTCGACTTTCTCCTCTGACATCCAACAGAATGTCAAGGCTGCTTGCGCCCATCAAGCCTCCGTAGCACCAAGTATCCTAACGGTCACATGCTCTGGTATGCCATCCCCATTTCTCCCATCCCTGGCCCTGTCCGGACGGTACCCCAAGGTATGCGCCACCAGCGCGGGCGTGAGTGATATGAAGGTGACTGGTTGCTGGTCCTTGGGATATTCGTTACGCAGCAGCTCGGTAGCGAACGAACAAGGGGCCTTCAGTGGCCGGAACTTGGAAGCCGTGGAGGGGACAAGAGGTGCAAAAATACATCTGCAATTCTTTCGTGGGAGAGGGGAGTGCAATGACTACATTAAATCCGATGATATTAAGTGCTGACGGAGTTTCAGAGGCCGGGCTTGGGCTACAATCTGCACTCACTATCAGATGATTCCACTGAAGACCTTCAGGTTGAGAAGTCGTGCCACCGCGATATGCCTTTGATGTCTAGGATCCGAGGACTGGTATAAAAGATGGGGTTGGTCAAGACCAGGCCCTCCTATCTTGCTTTGAAGCACAACCTCAAACTGTGGACGAGTCACGAGCGATGAAGGTATCTCAAGAAATAAGATTATGTTGTTCTCCCAACCATCCCTCTTTACGGAGGGTAATATGTACACCGTTTCATGTATGTAAATTATGTAACCATGATAACGAAAATATGTACCGGCGATTCTCAAGTATCATGTTACAAGATAGCCACTTTCCAACTACGCACTAGCAAAACGACTCTTACCTCTTATCTGTTTTCCATATTTGAAAAAGATTAATGGAAATGGTACCATCGCAACGGTCAGGAAGGCGAGTAAACTTGTGGCCCATTGATCGCCAAGTTTGTGGTACATTTGCACGCCAAACAGTGGGAACACAGCTATGTCAATCATCAGCCTCAATTAAGCGGGAGATGACTCCGTCCAACAGCGGGCTGGAATTTCTTACCTCCAAAAGTGCTTCGAGCAAAACTGTTCGCAGCCAACGACGATGCTGCATATAATGGATATGCATCGACCAAAAAGGTAAAAACTCCACTGAAGACCAGGACCGTTCTGTGCGGTTCCAAATTGGTTAGCGACATCGTATATTTCGTGCGACAGCACGTGCATGAAATTAAAGTGTCATGTGAGTTTGAAGGGAATCAATAATCATGGGAGGCTGCGTCCAAGCTAGCGCAATTGAAGGCAGATTGTCCCAAAACACCCTAGCGATTGGAACTCTGGGTGCCTGCATCGAGGGGTGGCTAATTTGGGATGGAGGGGTAGCATTCGACAACCAAAAGCCGAGTCCTCGAGTCAACTCCAATGCCAATTGACCAAAGAACACCGAGTATGCGACAGGGTTGAGAGATTGTGATTGAGGCTGCATTCCACGCAGGTACATACTCAACAAACCACTTGGCTTTCAACAAAATGATTCGATTTTCGATGATTCCATCAACGCCTAGAAGAACACAGATTGGGCAAAGAGAGCGGTTAGACTTACCCCATACCAAAAATAGCTGATCCGATGATAGGAACAATCCAGTGTACGATTCTATATGTTGTCCAAGCGAAGAGGAACAAACCCACGGGAACCAGAAATGCCCCTGCAATGGCGGGGGGTAGTCTGTATTCAGGCTCTGAGCCGCCTTCCTCACCGGTTGCCTCTTCCCTTTGCTTGATCAACCGAAGGTAGTTCTTGGCCCAGACCGGATCTGTCGCTGTACCGAACAACATCCCAACCAGTATTCCTAAAAAGCTCATGCCAACTTGAGATAAAGTAAAGTCATGATTTCCAATGAAGACTACTGGGAATGCCTAGGAAACATTAGCATATACTGCTTTAGATATGGTGAACAAGCGAAACACCACCCAAGCCGCTTTTTGAGTTCATCGAGAGGTAGGGAAGTAGTATAACCGTAGTAAAATTATAAAGAAAAAAGGAAGAAATGATGGAAAAAGATAGATCTACCCCAAAAAATAGGTACAGAATACCCAAAAGAATAGCCGAATAAAGACACAAATTCAAGCACATCGGCTCGAGAAACAATAGCTGCATCGGCCTCAAAAGACTCAACGCAACCGTCCTCGGGATCGACTTGTTAGTCTTCTCCATCGGCGCCTTCCACTGCTCCTCTCCCGTCTCCTTTCTCATCTTTCGGGCCTTGCTACGCAAGAGTACCGGATGGTAGGTCTCGGGAACGAAGAAAGCGATCATCCCCAGGTTCGCACCTGACCACATGAGTAGCACATAGAACGTCCATCTCCAATTCGCGTATTGGTTTATGAAACCTCCGACGAGTGGGCCACTAGATCGATCGACGGTGTCAGTGACTGTTCATTCCATGATATTGCAACATCACCTGGGAAGAGTAGAGCACAGTGTCACGTTCTGGTGAGGATAAAACAAGCTTTTCGGGAGGAAGAAGCTTTGTAGCGATAAGGGAAGGAACATTCGGAAGGTTAAGTTGACAACGCGAGAACAGATCATGAAAGAATCCTTACATCGAAGGTCCTACAAATGGCGAGGCAGTGTATACCATCATCGGAAACTGGAGTTGTTCGCGATTGAACATATCACCAACAGTTCCACCAGCAACGGATAAGAAGGCGCTACCCGATAGTCCATCAAAAAATCGAGCAATGAGCATGGTTTGGATGTTTTGAGCAACCGCCGATGGAATCAACCATATCAGAAACAGGGAAAAGGCTGCGAGATATACTGGTCTTCGACCATAGAACTCTCTAATGATGTGATGTTAGAAGGGAGTGCAAGGTAACTGGGTTTGACAGACGCACGAAAAAGGTCCCAGGAACATAGGCCCTATTCCCAGTCCGAGGATGAAGAGTGACAATCCTCCAGTGGCGAGAAGTCTCGAACTATTGAACTCTTCCTCAAGTTGAGCGTACGTGGATGTGTAGATGGAAGAAGTGCAGGTCCTGTGAGATGTTCAGGTTAGTCTCTCTTTATTTGTTTTCTTCCGCTGTCATAACAGAATAAGGTACTATTTGACATCTACTCTTGAATGATTCCGCTAACGAGTCTAGAATAATTGTCAATATTGGCCGAGAAGGTTTAGGAGAATAGAACCCTCAATTGGTTTATTCTCCTGAATTTCCACAAACAATAGCTTCAATTCTTCAAAGACCTTTGCGCAAGAGGAAAGAATGTTTGCGGCCGAGCACAACATCCGTTCCCTTTAGCACCTCCGACTTCAAGCAGGACTTCCTCTACAAGTCTACTTCTCCCCGAATCTGTTCCCAGAATTTCTCTCGGAATAGCACAGGCGGCACTTACACACACATAGACGACGCACTAACAATCAACACAATTCCCCACTTTCTGGCCATCGTAAAACTCCTAGGATTCAAAGGATCATGGTCCCCATCCCAGCGGACTTCGAACGGGTCTTGTTCCGAACGTCCCTCTCCACCATGGTCGCCCTTACGCTCATCGAACCTGTCCTCCTCCAAGTCACCACAACCATATCCATTATATGAGCGCGAGCGATCAAGCGATTTATGCGTAGAATGTCGCGATAAGGAATCTTGTCTCGGAGTTTTCGTAGGGTTCAGTGGTCCGGATTCCTTTGAAGGCGCAGTCTCAAGACTGGGATTCGAATCACTCTCTGTCAACTTCTCAATCCTATCGTTGGAGTCTGCCATTGGGGCGTATCCTACGACCTGTGCGATCAATTATAAAACTGGTCGAAGTGTGAGCTCAATTCGAGCAACAATTGAAGGGAATTGGACCGCGCAAACTTACTATATGTACAGTCCAAGGCCCTTTTGCTTCTATTCGGCGCAATTAGAAAGACAATCAAATTCCAAAACGGCACGAAACATTCATCAAAATCAATAATTCTGGAATGGGATCACGATGAGGACCAGCCGGTGGTATGCGCGGAAGAATACAAGCAAAGTACTGAGTACGAGTACAGCAAAAAATGGATTTACAAAGCGAAAGATGGAAATGTCTCCGTGATGAGGTCACCCCTGTTCAATTCTATGGGGAAGGAAAAGACATTTCCAATCCACTTACCTATCAAGTGAATGCGCCCCCACGTAAAAATGGAGTCGGCTCACGGCAAGTGAATGCTTCTTCTGCTTAGACTTCCGACTTCGGGGATAACTGATAGTGACTAACTTTAATTCTTTATCCCCGAAATACCCCTGTATAGCATGGAATTGAGTTTGGAAGACACATGGCAGTTCATGCAGTTTACACACGAACGAGTGTTTGCATCATGACTCCTTGAACTGAATTAAGACTGTCGAGTATTGGTGAATACTGAAATCTTGTCCACCTCAACACTTCACTCGGAGATCTTTCGGTATCAACGACAAACACTTGCGTCATGGACTTTTGACGGGCGGCTGAGACTTCCGTGCCCGCTTTTTTAGAGTTCGATATCGTGGCGCACAGTCTTTATTCACCAGCCACACTTTCTCCACGTCCCGAGCCAGGAGTTCTCTAGTCCCAAGGTCCCTCTGTACGGACTCTAATCAAACAAGTTCATAAACACCAAAATTCCCCAAAATCAAGTATACCTCTCAGCTGTCTTGCAACTGTCTCAAATCACCCTCGTCAAAACCTTCCATGTCTCCAAGCAAACACCACCCATATCTTGTAAGACTTGGTCTGTACTCAAGACAAAGTACACAACCACAAGGTGCAACTGCAACACTGGTTGCTGGCACCGACTCTTCCATGTCATTGGGTGAATCCCGTCAATGTATTTGTGCTTTTATCATGTGGTACAACCTTGATTGTACCTTATCAAATGTTGCTTGACAATTGGGAGGATTGGTATGTGTCTTCTTGAATAATGTGTGAGAGAGAAAGAGGTGGGTAAATGTTCAGCCGGCTGCCGCTAAGATGCGAAAGTCTGAAAAGCGAAGTAGAACAACTACTCAGTACATTCGGTTTGAAGGAATTGAATTGATGACTGAATCGGTATAGGAGAGCTGAGAATGGAGGAATGAATGGACTTTGAGAAGCTCCATGAAGAGGATGTACAACCAGATTTGAAGCGTATATGAACCAATCCAGGGGACTTTGAAAACAAGGATTGGTGACGATCTGGCTAGAGAAAGAACATCCCCTCGATCAAAACCCGTAACTCAAATATAAGCTTAAAATGTAGTAATTCCAGCGCAATATGCGATGACGTTTGTTGCCAATAACTGAGATGACGCAAGAGCAATGGCTAGACATTGAGAGGATGACAAAAGTGAAAAAGAGATCAGACTTGAGCCTGAAGTCCAACAACTCTTTGAATAAACGTTTATATCGTCAAAACCTGCAGTAATGGTTAGAGCAAAAAAAGCAATGATATGCTGCAATTGCAGATGTGCTCGAGTTAGGTAGTTAGTGGAAAGAGGAGCTTGAGCTTCAGAAAAGTGGGGCCTACCCCGCTACCGTCATCGGCAAGATATCCATCCCGCCTTGCGCTTACAGTATTTCGTTAACAGATTTCCGCAGCCTCGCCATTGCTGACAAAGTAACATCTACAACTCACTTTTTTCTTCCTCGTCCTCCTCTCCCAAGTCCAGATTGCAAATCTCCTCTCATCAAGAAGCCACGAATTACAAATTCCACCGCCTCTTCACAAGAATGTCTGAAAGCGCCCCCGCGCGGCAACCCCGCGATGAAATAGTGGGCGCAGTAACCGGTCCAGAAAAGCCGTATCCGCTGCGCATGGAAGGAGAAGTGATAGCAGGATTCGGACGGGGTTCAAAGGATGTATGTAATCCAAAGATCTCATTATGTGGATCCCAGGGGCGTTCTGAAAAGTCCAAAGACGCCGCGGGAAAGAATATGTGTAGTTAATAATTTCCCCAGTTAGGAATACCAACCGCCAACCTCCCCGTCGCATCCGAATCCTCCGACCCAACAAATTGGATACACACCTCCCAATCAGGAGTCTACTTTGGCTGGGCCTCGATCCGCTTCCCTTCTACGCACACCGATCTCTCTCTCCCCCCTTCTCTGCCCAGCTTCGCGCAGTCGCCTCCTCTATCCGACCTTAATATTCCCTCCTACGACCCGAAATCAGACTCGACGTGGAGGATATATCCGATGGTCATGTCCATCGGTTTCAATCCATTCTACAAGAACACGGTGAGGAGTGCGGAGGTTTATATCATGAATCAATTTGAAAAGGACTTTTATGGTGCTTGGATGAGGATCTCGATTTTGGGGTTCATTAGACCCGAGCTGGATTATGTGGATCGGGAGAGTCTGATTAAGGATATTCATACGGATGTTGATGTTGCGCTGAAGAGTTTGGGGAGGGAGGCGTGGTGGGTTGGCGGAGAGGAGAGGACGTGGCTGGGTGGTGAGGGGTGGGTTGAGAAGAAGGAAGGGATAGAGGAGAAGGGGAATTGAGAGGGTTGATTTGGTAGGAGGATATTGGAAAGATGAATTGGGGTTTGGGGAGAGAAATAGGTTAGGTTTGGTGGATGATTTTCTAGGGTCATATCACGATCATTGGGTGATCAGTTAGGTATATACAGACTTGGCGTTTATTGCACATAGAATGGGAATTCCTGCATAGAACTTGTTTACAGAAAGCAGGCGATATAAAACTTTCGGATATAGCTATTCTTCCAACGAATTATGATATAACAATCACTCAAGCGAAACCTGCAGCCTTTTCTGATACTACGTGTAGACGTGTACTTTGTAGATATCTAGGATTCTAGGGAGATATATATAAAAGAAAGATCTAAAGGGTTCAGGGTTTAGAGTCTATTAAAGATTTTTATAGAGATTTATAAATATCTTGATTTTCGAGATAAATAAGGAAGGAATAACGGATTAGCGCTACGAGAAAACTCTCTTCACCTTTTCGTGTACTGTTACTGGGTGGACAAAATAGTAACAGTTTTCTTTTTGACATGTGCAGCACCAAGAAAACAGTCGCTTATTTTGTCCATCGCGTGACTGTCTTTGAAGTGACAAGCTGCTCGCGGGCCCTCATACTCCTTTAAAGCTGGGCAACGCAACACTAGTCCTATCTCTACTCACCATCAACAACTCAATTCCATAATCGAAACTCAGGCTCAACCACTAAGAAGACGGGAATTGTGCTCTTATAAACCGCTTGGGATTTTGATCTTCACCTTAATCAACTGGAATCTAGACTCACTTTTGAAGACCAAAACTTCAGTGAGCGTAAAATGTTAAGTATCCTCTAATACTTCACTTCAACAACTCAAGCACAAAGAGGGCTATCAAGACGACAAGAGCTGTTCTATTCATCATAAGACCTGGCATACTCCAAGTCTCCGCCTTCAACTCACATTTACTTCAACATCTGAAGCATCACTGAGCACGCCACCTTCATGAACTATCCCCAACAACAAACTTGTCTCACCACTAAACGGATTCAAAATCAACCATCATAGTCAAGAGTCTACACCTTCAACTACAGCTTTACGAAAATATCAACAATCTCACGAACACATCATGGATCTCGAGAGTTCTAAGAAACCTATGATCCCCGAAGATGAAATCCCCTCACTTTCCAACTGGACATGCAGGATCATCGAACGTCGAAATCTGACAATCCTCAACTCCAAAGTAACAATATTCCGACACAAACTCTACAATTGCGATATAATCGACAGCTCCATCGACGACTGCTCACTCTACAACTGCAAAGTCCAAAACGCCAAGAATCTCTTCAACGTCCAGTTTCACAACTGCGAGATCATCAATTCCAAAGCAGCGGCCGATGTCAAATTCCACAATTGCAGAATCCAAGATGCCAAGAAGGTGTTCAATGCCCAGTTCCATGACTGTGAGATCAGGAACTCGAAGATGATCAATGCGAGATTGTACGACTGCCGCAAGATTGAGGGATGTCAAGTCACCAGAGCGATACTTGAGGATTCGGATCTCTCGATATGGAAAATTTATATTCGGAATTGCCAACTTAGCAATTGTCGCGTTGAAGAGGGTCGGATTGTCCGTTCTAAGCTTGAGAATGGCTATCTTGATAGGTGCGAGGTTGAAACCACAACGGTGACAGGAGCCCAAGTCCAAAATTGTGATCTCTTGTGGTGTGATTTCTCCAAAGGGACCTCACTTCGGGATTCTCACGTGCGAGATGGATCTATTTCCCAACCTGGAGACGTAACATGGGATTTAGACACCCAAATCTCCAAGGCCGCAGTTGGATTTGAGAAGTTCCCTCTTGAGATTGTCCAGGAGATCTTTCAGTACGCGCTCACAGGGGAGGGAAAGAAGATCCCATTGCTGGATGCTGTTCGTGGACACAAGGTTTTTCATGAAGTGGCTCTCAAAGCGCTTGGTTCGTATCGGAGAAAGTCGGGTGATTCAGAAACGAAGTATATACGATTGGATTGAACGACATGAGTTGGAATCGAGTTGAATATCTCTCTGTCCAGTATGTATCTATCCTGGTTCGAAAAACAGACTGATTCGTACGCTAACGGACGTCTAGACTCAACACTGGCGACTACAACCCACAAAAGCAATGCTAAACAAGTATCTTCCCAAATTTGTTTGCGCACTTTCAACTTTATTCAACCCTCCAGCGGTATTGAATCGGCCGTGCTATATATCCCCAAAGACACCCACCAATTATTCCGGCGCCCACGAACCCAAAATCCTGTTTCGCAAGAACTTTCCCTCGGAAACACCAATAACCAAAACCAGTTTTTAGCCCCATCTTCACTGATCAAAAATGGTGCCGAGCGTCTTGAGACCGGCCTTGAACGTGAAGCGAGTAAATGCAAATGCGACCATACGTTCTAGATGTTATTTACTAACCTGGAAAGCTGAACGAGGAAAATATTTAACATGGAATGGTTAAGCGCAGAAAAATGAATGTGGATGGGGGGAGGTATCAGCAGACGCGATATTCTTCGCCTTGGGACAGGCGGTCATGTACTCGTGGTTATAGCATGGAGATACTTACATTTCTTCGAGATACAAAAATAAAAGTTATTCTGATTTTTATAAACTGGAAGTATTCTCTTAGACTTTATTATTTAGTTTTTCGTAGATATTTGAACTGGTACCTTGGATGATGCGAGGAAAGATAATGACGTTTTTGTAGAATTCTAATACCCTGTTTTTATACTACTACAAAATTCAAGAGATAGCTATTATCCTCAATTCTAAACTATTATAAAAAAAAAGACTCTTTCACCATATCATACGGAGACGTAATCTTTGCGCCCTAATAAAAACTGTGAGATATAGTCCTCACCAGCACACAACCAATCTAATTTTCTCCATCTCACGAGTTAAAATTTCTACTCATAAGATCTTATTACCTCGAAGAGAATCAGCACGGGAAAGATTCTATCGTATCTAATTCAGGTATATGTTAGTAATCGTATAAGTAGAAACATTATTAAGGTTATAGTGTAGTCGAAGATGAAATCTAGAAGGTTTTAAAGAAAATGGAAATTCGGGTAGGACTAACGTACGAAATGCTTTCATATACTTTAATTAATAATTAGGATTAAAAGCCTTCTCTATCGCATGTCTGCGAGGTAGTAAAGCCAGATATTATGGCTTCATTTCACGGTGGAAGTTACATTAATTTACTGCCGTGATATAACTTCTATCGATCTTAAGCTACTCTAATTTCTTTTACTTCTTATTTTAATAATTCTATTTTATCTTATAGATATACACTATATACAACCCCGCAAGTAACAAACTGCTCCACCTTGTATTCTACTATAGTATCCTAGTTATAGGGCTGAGATTCTCTACCTTATTTCGGCAGCTCAATCCTTCAAAATGTAATTGAAGATCAAAACCTCGCAGCAGTAAGACCTATGGTAATTAAAGCAGATCCAGGCACCATACCCATAGAGCTCAAAAGATTGTGCCGCACAAACCTGGATGAATACCTATGGAACACAGGGTTCGTGTCGAAAACAGACATCTCGATATTTGGATGCCCGGCATTAGTGGGTCCCCTGCTCGCACACGTAGACTTTTGCATATGTACTGTTGGATTTCGATATTTAGATAAGGCAAGTGGGGTGCAGCATTTATTTATAGGTTTCTTTCTTTCTAGGAGAGGATGTATCTCCCGTGTCAGGGGATAGCGTCTCAATACGGTGTATCGACCGGACTTGGGAGGGGTAGCTACAGGGGCGAGATGCAGCTACAGTTCAGCTGGTATTCGACGATCTCTCGTTAGGTAGGAGGAGATTTGAAGAATGCCTTTCCTAAATATCTCTCTTGTTGTCACTTTCTTTTATATCGGCTTCGTGGGAATTACACATTTGGGACTTTCATGTAGCTCCCTGGTTCTGAAGCGAGAGTAATTACTATACTACTTTTTCCCCTCTGTTAGTTAATGAGGAATAATGTCAGAGCTTTCTATCCTTTTAGAAACTCTCATCCCACCACCAACCGAGCTCAATGATACACACAAAGAATACTCCGTCGCAATCACGATTATCATCCTCAGCCTCCTCACAAGCCTCGCTGTACTGGCGCGTTTGGGTCAGAGATGGAGTACGCGGACGATAGGACTAGATGACTACGCCATCCTCTTCGCATTGGTAAGTCTTACAGTAAAAGCAACTCTCAAGCAATGTCAATTCAAACTAACAACACCCAAGATCTTCTACCTAGCATGGACCGCAATAGCAGTCTATTTCTGTCTGAACTCCGGCTACGGCAAGCCGCTTAGCGAAGTAACATACAACGAACTAATCACCTTTTGCAAAGGAATCTTTGTCGCTGCATGGATGTATCCCGTGATGTCGACTTCAATCAGGGTTTCCGTGTTGATCTACTACCGACGGATATTCGCAAAGGGTAATGCGATTTACTCCACGACTATCTGGGTTCTACTCGCGCTGCAAGGGATCTACTTTCTTGTCTTCGAGATAACTTGTACATTCTCTTGTCGCCCGATGAGGGATGCTTGGGAACCAATCAAGAGGAATACGTCCTGCTCGATGCTTTATATCGTCTCGACGGTGGCGCTTTATGCGATTGGCGCGGTTTTTGATGTTCTTCTGCTGGGTTTTCCGATTTATGCGGTGGCGAAGTTGCAGATGCCTCTTAAGAAGAGACTAGGTGTTATTTTTGTGTTTTTTCTTGGGGCTTGGTGAGTTCTACCCCCTCTCACCAAATTTCAAATATTGTGAGCTTTTAGATGTTAGACACTAATAGCAGAGAGTAGTTCATGCATAGCAGCAGCATACAAACTAGGAATCTTCACCGGCGCCTCACGATCGTGGAAACCCGCAGATCCTGACTGTAAGACACTTTCCATACCGAAGTCCTACTAGACTGTCCACTAACAGCCATCAGGGTTCTCCTACCAAGCTTCTATCTACACACCGACTCAGTTCGAAGTCTACGGAAAGATCTTCTGGATCCCAACACAATTAGAACCCGCAGTCGCCCTCATTGGAACGTCTTTGCCGTCCATATTTGCGCTATACTCGACGGCTTCTAGCAAGTTGTCGCAGGTTCGGAGGGAGTCTATGTTTTTTAGGAATGAACCGGATATTGAGAAGCCTGGAGGAGAGCTTGCTGTTGGCGAGGTGAAGTTAAGTGGGGGTAGTGGGGGTAGTGGGGGGAAGAGTGGTGTTAAAGATTTGTCGAGTCAGGAAAGTGTGTGATTAAATAAGAAACACGATACAACGTTCTCAGAGCACGATGCAGGTTTGGAGCATTTTCGGAAGAATGCCCCAGTATGATAATTTGGTAATACCTGGTATTAAATCGCCTGCTTCCGGCTTGAAGGTCTTACTGAAGACAGCCGTGTAAAGATGGAACAAAGCGAGCGTCTTAGTGAAAACCCGTTCTTCATAAGAAGATGCTAAATACCTAATTTAGAAAAATAGTCGGAATAATAGCTTGAGGGGGTTCGTATCCTTGATGAGCAGAGGCCGTTAAAATATCGAGAACAGCCGTCTGTAGTCTATGTATTCAGGCAATCGTGATTCGTCTGTATGATAGAGGAACATGGAAAAAAGAAAATCATGGGGAATGCTCTTGGGATTTTGTTGGAGACTCTCGTATATCGCCAGAGGCCAAAGAATATTTAAGAATGTCAGCTGAATAGTGGTTTGTTATAGACGCAGACAAAGAAAAGAGCAGGGTTAAGGTGACTAAAAAGTAGTTCATGAGGAAGCAAGAGTTTGCATTTGATTTGAAATACAGGAAGTATTCTAGCTTGGAGTGGGAAAAGAGATGCGAGGTCCGATACATGGACATCTCATAGGCGAAAAGCTCATTAAAGTCGGCAGTATCTAATCATTTAACAGCAAAGAATATCTCATATCTAAACTTTACCCACTATCTATTTTCCATCTTGTTTCTGTAGTGTAAAAGCTCAAAGAAGGACAATTACGTATATACAGCAAATGAACCGCTGTCCATCCTTCTCCACCACATAAGCCTGACTACTATTTGATCTTTTTATCTAGAGGAATACTACTTACTAGGAAATAAAGACTCTGTAGGGTGGGTAATTTATACAGTGTACAAGTAATTGTAATTGACCTCGTCTGGCTACAGTGAAAAAAACGTTCAAAATCCGGTAATTCAGTCTCTTAAAGGCGATGGTAGTAGAATTAAGATATGTTATCTAGTTACTATAATAACCCTTTCTCTTTTGCTCAAAGTCTTAAACATAGTCCCAACAGTAAAATCCCTATAAAAAGTAAACACACTCAAATGCCTATTTTCTGGTAAGTTACTAATACTCTTTATTTAATCCATCAGAAGCCTTTGTATTAAAAGTTTTCCTTTCCTTAGTCAAATAAAGAAATCCCCCGCGTAGTCGAAGACAAATAAAAGCTAATCTACACTCCTTAGTTTAATCTTTGAGTAAACCACCCTCAAATATACAGGAATTGAAAGATATCGCCATCTGTGGCACACTGAATCTGATGGAAGCCTCTCTCAGTCATCGAACACTTTTCCAACCATCCTTATTCCCATTCCCAAACCTCGAAATCCAGCCTTCCCTCCATCACCGCAAAAAGTGAATCAAGTAAATTCGACAGCAGCAAAATAATCGACAGTAAAACACTACCTCTTCCCTCAAAAATACCGCAAGTTGGATTTGCTCTTGGCGGAGGTATCCGGGTCAGGCTTGATTCGCTATGCTTGTGACTCTTAATCACAAGGTTGTGAGGTTCGAGATCTTGCGTTGGGCTCCAAAGAATGGGATGTGTGTATTGTGAGAAGTGGATTTATTGGTTTAGAAGTGGACAAGTGGTCGGGGTCTTAAGATTAGAGGAAGTGACCAAACAACGCCTTCCTTATTCAAACTCAAAGAGGATAAATTCGCAATCTTTTCTGTCCATCTTGTAGGCTGTCTTTAAGTTGAGTAGGGACAGCAGTTGAATATCTCGATCTCGAATTTGCAGCTTAATTCAATTCGTATATTGGACCTGGAATGAGGCTTTTATACCAATCCTCTCGAAATTTCCATTTTGAAATTGTGATATAGAATGTAGAATTCTAGCTAGATAATTCATACTTCCTTACTTAAACGAGACCGCCTTTTTCGTTTATATTCAAAGGTATTGCGAATGGAACCCTATTCTATCCATTCTTATCCTGCCTAATGTTATATATTCTCAGCGTAATAGCTTCTAACTCCGCACAATTATATAATTCCGCAAGAAACTTCCAGAGTAAATTTTCAATCCACAACTCTCCCACCAATTCCATTAACACACGAAGAACACCAAGAAGCTCAAGCAGGGCGAAAGAAGAAAGATCAAGATACGAAGACCGGCATGTTCATTACTATAACAGTAGTTTCACCCCCACATAACGATATTTTCCACTTAAAAGACCATTACAAGAACCCCCATCAAACACCGACTCCCAAGCCTACCTCTCTAAGAAAAAGATAAGGGCATATATGAGAGCCTATAATGACTTTTACAAAAACAGCCCAACCCCTAACACCACCAAAACTTAACATTCTCCCAAGAGGCGACACCTAATATAAAAGAATCCCATCTACATCGAAGGAGACGCGAGAGACGCAAGATCCTCTAGCAGACATTCGCGAGATTGTACTTCTAGAGACTATACACCTGAATCTGCCCCATGATAGGGTCTACGAACACGACGTTATAGTTGTACAGATTCCTGTCAAGTAATCCATGCTGTTACCACGATAAAAAGCTTAGTCGATCAAAAGTATATAGAGAATTCGACAACAGTTTTAAAATCGACAGTAAAACCACTGTTTCAGCCCCAGCAACATAAAAAAAAACTACCAGCTAGCCCCAAACCACAGATTCCTCATCTTTATACGAAACTTCCATGAAAGACCTGAACTTTCTCCTCTCCCCTGAATTATACTATCTAACTAGCTCCACGTCATGAAAACGCTTTCATCAAATATCTGTTGGGATACTGATTCCCCAAGTTCAGCAATCTGCTAAGTTTATATACTCCCTCTACCCCTTGCCATCTTTCAAAGGCCCGAGTCTCACAAGTACATTTCTCACTTCCTCACCTATTTCTAACACTTGTCTTTAATCATCTCCAACCTACTATATATATTTATCATCCTCATCTCAAGTATCCCTACCTGCGTTCCCAAAATCCCTAGAAAAACGAAAAACGAAATTCCAAAAGTCAAGCCCAAAATAATTACCCATCCCCATCCTCCCACCCCTTCTCATCCCAAAATCTACCTCCTCTCTAGAAATATACTACTATAGCACCAGCAATAACCCCAGGTAGCATTCCACAAACCATCATTCCACTAACCATTCCACTACCTACCCCCCCACCTACGATTTCTCGGTTACCTTCTCCTTTTCCATTCCCATTCCTATTCCTATCTACTTCTTCCCAACGTATCAAAAAGTCTATTAGGATATAGTACAGTACAAGGTATTCCAATAAAAGAAGGAGGGCTAATAAAGTGAACATGTATATTACCATAGCTATCCAAAAACACCTAATCACAAAAAACACACTCCTTCCTACCCCCACGGTTCCCACCAATCTACAAAGAATACACCAACCAACCCCCATCAAACAGTAGACAAATCCCTCCCTCACAACCCCTTCTCCCTCATCTCACCTTCCCAAAAAAAATCCCCAATAAGTCCCACCAGCCAATACTCCACCAAAGAAAAAAAAGCCTTACCTACCAAAATACCCCCGCATCTTCATAACCAGAACCCAATATATACAACACATCACAGCCAACCATTAAATCCAATCCTCAAAATCATAATAAAAAAATAAAATATAAATATCAATTTCTAAACGCTACGTGGAAGATAACCATTACCATTACAATCCCTAACCTCCCCTATAACCAACTCACAACTCACACACCAACCCCAACTTCTCCCCCAACTTCCACCCAACTCCCATCTATCCACTGAATCCCATTTCCTCGCTAAAGCCCCAGCCCACGCTGAAATTAAATCCCGTTCATCTTTTTATCTCACCCCCCTATTCTCACTCTCAACACCTGGAAGGTAAAAGGAAACAAAGGGAAAAAGAACGAACAAACACTCCTATCCAACCCCCTTCCCCCCCGATCCCCCTTCCTCAATCATAATACACCATACCCCATAAACATACAACACCACCAACAAACAACAACAACAAAGTCCTCTCTAACCAAAAAAGAAAACACCAGAAACAAAAACAAAAGAAAAATTCCATACTAAAAAAAGAGAGAGAGAGAGAGGGGTATATCTCACACCACCACCACCGTACAATCACCACCACCTCCACCACAACCGCATCCAAGCCTCAGAGTCCACTCAATGATCCCCATTCGCCATTCCCTGAACGTTCTTCCCACCAACCTCCTTCTCCGACATCTGCCCCGCAAGTTTCCCAAACTGCCACTCAGGAAGAACCTACAAAATCATCAGTTCCAACTTCTCATCTCCATCATACTCTCAGAATGTAAGGAAAGAAGGAAGGAAGAAAACTCACAATCCCAGTCTGCTCATTAATAGTACTCATCAACGGCGGCAACATCTGATACATATTCCTAATACTATTCACACCCCCCATCCCCTCTCCACCCACAGCTTTCCCCCCCTCCCCCTCACTCCCCGCTTGCGCGCCCGTATTCCAAATCGTCATCTTAGGATTCAACCCACGGACCGCCTCAGCGTTATGTTTAGCCATCTGTTGATAGACACCCTTCTCAATCATGAGGTACTGGATGAGACCCGCGGGACCACCAAAGGCGTGAGACAGGTCCGCGTACGCACCCGCCATGGCGGAGAGACCGGCGGCTTCCTTTTGTTGGCGCACGAGCTGGGCTTCGGCTTCTTTTTGGGCGGCGAGGAAGGTGGCTTCGGCTTGGATGCGGAGGGTGTAGGCGTGGGCGTCGGCGGCTTTTTGTTCGGTGAAGAGGGCTGGGGGGTGTTAGGTTTGTGTTTGGGGTTGTAGTTTAGAATGGGGATACATACCAGCGTTTGCTTTGGCTTGCTCCTCGTACAGTTTTGCGTCCGCGGCTTGTTGTTTTGCTTCTCTGCTGATGGTGGCTTTCACGACATCGCTTGCTCGGAGTCTTTCCAGTTCTGTGAATGCACGCTTGACTTCGACTTCCTTTCGGAGTTCTTCGTCGCGAGATTCTGTTGCGCGGGTGGCTTCGATTTGGGCGATACTGACATCACGGTTGAAGACGGTTTTGCGGGTTGCGAGGGTTGCCTCTGCTTGTGCTCTTTCGGAGTCTCGTTCTGTCTTTTGGACAGCGGTTTCGGCTAGAGAAACTGTTAGCCCAAGATATCATGATAGAGTCAGAAAACCTACCATTAATCTTGGCGATTTCACGGTTTTGCTCTCCTTGACGTTGTGCCTGTGCAGATTTCAGGTCAGTATTTGTATTCCAAGTGCTTATTCGGAGTTTTGAGGAACATCCGTTAGGAAGTGAAATATTTGGGAGGAACTGTCCCATTCTCCGAAGGGGGACGAGAGATGTAACTCACCTCTCCAACATTACCGCGACGCTGGGCTTCAGCGACATCAATTCTGGCTTGATTGATCGCACCTTCATGTGCCTTTCGTGAGAGTGACTCGAAGTAGCTGGATTGAGGAGCATCACGAAGTTCCTTGACGTTGGCATTATAAATCTTAAGACCAAACTGACCAAGCTCTCCCTGGATGTTACGGAAAATGCGCTTCTTGAATTCCTGTTCCTTAAATTAGTACTTGCTTTCTCTAGATACACGAGAATTGAGAATTCCCAGAACCAAACAGCGGGTTGGGGAAGATTGACATACCTCACGCTCGGTAAAGATCTCCTCCATAGTCATACTCGAGACCAAAACTCTCGTCTCACCCTCAATAATACCCTTGACAATATTCTCAATATGCTGTCCCTTATCTTTATGATCCATACCCTTCTTATCTCCTTCTGAGAGAAGCATTGCATACTTCATCAGAGCATCGCCGCGGTCTTCTGGAGCAGGGGCATGAACAACGGTGGCATCTGGGGAGTCTCTTGTAGGTTGACCATCGATGACACCTTTTTGATTGACGTAGGGACCGACTGTGAAAACGACCGGGAGGAGGAATTGAAGTTTCTCTCTGGTCATTGCTTGGAGGTTCATGGAGTAGTCCTGTGTGTATTAGTAAGGAAGTGAGAGTTTGGCGAGAAAGGGAATTTTACATGTGGTTGGATGCTGAATCGTTGGCACTGAGTTTGTTAGTGTTGCAATAAGAAAACCGATGTAGAATTTGACGAACCCTTTGGAAAGGCCAGACCCAAGCGCTCTTGGTGATCTTGACAGTGCGAATACCTGCACCAGTGATGGCGAGGTACTCATCTGGGCTTGCAATATTATACATCGTGAAGGATAATGGATTGATGAGTTGTATGTATTAGAGAGCAATGAGGTTCTGTGAAAGAGTATTGACTATGTCAAAAACGTATTTGATCAAAAGGATAGTTGGTTGTTGAGCAGTGGAGTGCTATTGTTGAAGTGATACTGTAGATGGAGCAAAGTGGAAAGTTGCTTTATTATGTACTTGAATGAAAGGTGGCGGAGTAGTCGAAGTGAATGAAACTAATTGCTCATTGAGTCAAACGCTTTCAAGAATGGTTCTTTCCTCTGTAGATATCGTCAACTAAGCCTCAGCTAAGCTTGGAAAGGGCAATCGAGGAGTATCAGGTGATTAACATGGACGGGAATAAATACCTCGGTAGACGTTAGTGGTTTTTTAGTTTCCCGGCAGATGAATCAGATGTTCTGATTGAACACAATATCAAACTGATGTTATCACTGATGGACCATCTGAATAAATTTCAGGTTCGGTAGTCAAGTTGGTGACGGAGTGTTATCGCCTTATGATTGTTTTGGTCAAAATATTTGGGAGATGGCAGTTGATGAATTGAAATAAATCCACCTTGATGACTCTTGATGGCGTTTGCAGTGTAACGCCTTCGTCTGATTTATATATGATACATGACATACAGTATAGAGCGGCACAAGGTTTGCGCAGCCGTCCTAACCGTCCTACCCGTTCAAACGAAATCACAGGACATGTTTGCGCCTCTCTTACTGGCGCTTTACAGCCTTCGAGGATAGAAAGAATATCTTAGCATACATTCAGCTTAAAATGCTTGGAAGCAGCACCCGTTGGACCCATCATAGTCGGTCGATGATCTCCTATCTCGTTGCCTTCCATATGCAGGAATATCGTATCGCACACATCCAGTCACATCGCGAAGTACATCGTACCCGTAAATTGTGATGATTTCCATTGGCCTATTGTAAGCTTTGCACAGCCGAGTGAGCCGTTGGAGGGCGGACATTTCATTCATTCAATGAAATGTGTCCAATCCCGAGACCACGCAGCCGGATGCAGCGATGCTGTACTGGAACTGTTACATTTCCAAGTTATACTACACAAAAATTAATCCCAGAAAGCAAATTTGAAATGCATGGCATTGGCCACCATCGAAGATGGCTTTGGAGAGGTGCAAAGGAAGCATTCCCAATCCAATTGCACCAAGAAGTCGGGCGAAATCGTGTAAGCTATTAAGCCTCTTCCGGCACGGTCCTACAGCACCAGTGGACAGTGGACTTTCGGTCTTAGACAAGTATGAGGCTGACCAGTAGGTTGATTGGGAACGGAAACGGCACAAACTTACGATCATGTACTATTGCGGGTGTTAGAAGAAATGAGGGGGTGGGGTAAGGGTGGTCGGTGGCATTGGCTGAGCCCCCCTTGCCCCCCTTGCCCCCCTTGCCCTCTGTGCCGCTCCTTCCTTCTAGCGGCATTCTAGAAGCCTCCTACCTACAGGAGATGCTGCTGAGAACCAATCAGCACTCACTTCGTGCAACATACCTACATGGTGTAGGGTCATCTTGCCACGACAAGGCAGACATAATCAACCCACCAAGTCGCTCGTTAATCCATTCCATTGCTCCATCTTTATTCCCGTCAGTTGCCTCATTGGACACCGGACATGTGTATCTTGTAAAACTCCTTGATAGCCTACACGTTTCTCGGTTACACAGCCCCATCAGAGCCACGAGATACGCTTATGCTTATTTCCGAAACTCCTTCGACATACCTCACTCTTGCTGCGAGCTCCTATTCAAGACCCACTGCCTATTTGTATTGCCATCCGAGTTCCAGCATATTCACAGCTCAGGTAGAGTTTTAGCTTTGGGGCACGTTTGCTCTTGGATGAATCTTACGACCTCAGCCTCAGCAAAGTCAGAAAACGATTGTGTGAATCATCGCCAAATTAAACAATTCGGTGTCGATCTCCTAGATTGGTGCAAATTCTGCTTCTCTCGGTCGTGAACTTGGAAACTGCCTTGGAATTTTACAACTGCCGAGTTCTTCAAGCTACCGACATTAGTCTATCTAGTCTGTTGGATGAGATTCCAACTCGTGACCGGTCTCTGTTCTCTCATGACTTCATCGCCATAATCAACTAAATCTGTTAGCTGGAATTAGACAATCACAGCTGCATATGACTATCAACCTACAAACGACTGACCTGGACCAGGCCTTGATTTCATCCCGCAAACTGGTGTAGATCGCGAGTTCTCGTATTCTCCTGGACAATTCCAACCATGGACTCTAAGCAACCTATCCCTCCATCATACAATAATGACGAAAACGAACCCGCTCCTCCTTCGTATACTGAAAGCATTTCAGCATCCACCTACTACTCTACCCAAATCCGATCCCAACTAAGCACCATCAGTACCACCATAAGCGCCCTCGAATCCCAAAAATCCCTCCTCTCCTCCGCCCGAGACGAGAAAATCCTCTCCCTTCTCACCACCCAAATCCAAATCTTCCTCTCCGACTTCGCCAACTCAGGTCTACGAAAAGGAACTCTGATTCTAGTCCCCGCAAACGGACTGACAGATGACAATGCAAAACCCACAGATTACGACTTCAAAGACCCAGATCAGTACGATAGAGTCGTGCGAGTGCGGAGTAAAGATGAACCAGTTTATGACGAGTTCTCGAGTGAACCACAGGAAACCTGGTTTTGGAACGATGAAGATATGGCTAGACGTCTGGCACGATACTTAAAACCTCCTTCTACGGAGCCACAAATCAGGAATTTGCCATCACGAACTGAACCCAGTCCACGAAGCCCACGGACGGAAAGCACTTCCAGCCGCTCATTTTGGGGACGAAGAAAAAGTCCTACTAAACACACCCCCGCATCACCAACCCACGAAAAGAAAGATTCGAAAATAGGGTATGATGTGAAAAAAGCAGTTTCGAGTAGTGCCGATATTGGAGATGACGTCTCTATGGATGTCCATGCTGAGGAGGTTGTATTCAGGACGGAGGATGAAATGGGACTTTTTGGGACGCAGAGGGGATATGGGATTGTGCTTCGACTGAAGGTTGTTTTTGGGAATGAGAGGAAATAGGCGTAGTAGATCCGGACTGAATATACCTCTTCCTCACTGATTGTATTCGTGTAATGCTCTTGTGTAATGTTCATTCTGTGTAACTGTTTCCATGCGTACTTCTAATCATAATGTAACGTTGATTTAGAGTATTGAGTTTCCAAAGATTCTAGGGAAATACTTTCGCTTATCTAATATATTTATTTTTTATTGTTTAAGTGTCTAGACGTGTAATAGGAGTCTATTAAAGACTACTTATAGTTAAGAGGAATTTTAATTAATATAATTGCTGAGATTATTCCGAGATGTTTAAGATATTAGTAAATATCCCTTCTCTTCTATCGAGAAATCGGGAGCTGAGGTAGCACAGAGTGGAGAATAGACGAGTAGGATACCCCTGTTAGATGGCGGGGAAGAGCTTGGAGGGGTAAATTTCCTCACCTCCAAAAGCTAACCAAAGAGGTTCTCACTGATATCATCTTTCAGCGTGAATCGCGAGTCCATCTTCATCTCTCATCTCTGCACATAACTTGCTTCGCTGCCTCTTTCTACAATTTTCCGTACATACACTCCAGCAACTCACAATGGCCCTCCCAACCACCTACCCAGGCAAGCTACCCCTCTACCCCTCTACCCCTCTACCCCTCTACCCCTCTACCCCTCTACCCCTCTACCCCTCTACCCCTCTACCCCTCTACCTCNGTCGCAACCCTCAACCCGCTCACACCCTGGGGCCACCCCACCTCCCCGATCTCGGTATGCACACACAACAACATCCCCATTGCGTTCCTCTCGCGGCACGGGCTGCACCACGAGTTCGCGCCCCATGAGGTGAACAGTCGGGCGAATATTGCGGCGCTGAGGAGTGTGGGGGTGAGGTGTGTGGTGGCGTTTAGTGCGGTGGGGAGTTTGAGGGAGGAGGTGAAGCCGAGGGATTTTTTGGTTGCGGACCAGGTTTGGGATCGGACGAAGGGTGGGTTTTTGGGTTTTTTCTTTTGGTGGTTTGTTTTTTGTATGGGAAGTTGAAGTAGGGGCCGAGGACATACAGAGAGAAAGGAGGGTGTGGGACGAGGAGAGAGGAGAGGGATTGGGGAAGTGGATATGGATGAGTAGAGATGCTGATTTTTTACAGGTGTTAGACCGTTTACCTTCTTTGAGAATGGCGTTGTCGGACACGTTGGATTTGCTGATCCATTCGATGCTACAATGGGCAAGGTACGTCTCCCCTCCTCACAGACTACAACTATTGAAATCAAGAACTGACAAAACCCCAAGATCGTCAGCGAATGTGGCCACGCCCTCGCAGGTGAAGGAGTAGTAATGCACGACAAGGGAACAATAGTTTGTATGGGTTCGTCCACACTTTCTCTCCTCTCCTCTACAACTCAAAACTCCAAATCACCACTAACACCCCTCTCTCCACAGAAGGACCTCAATTCTCCACCCGCTTCGAATCCAACATGTACCGCGCCTCCGGCGCAACCGTCATCAACATGTCCGTCCTCCCGGAAGCCAAACTCGCCCGCGAAGCCGAAATCGCCTATCAAATGATCTGCATGGCCACCGACTACGACTGCTGGCACTCGTCCGAAGACGTGGATGTCAGCATGGTCATGGGTCATATGAAGGCTAATGGCGAGAATGCGAAGAGGCTTATTGCTGCGGTGCTTGATCGGCTGTGTGGGGATGATGAGCTGGTGAAGGGTCTGCGAGAGGGGAAGGCGTTGGAGGCGAGTGTGAGGGGCATNCAAAGGGATTCTAAGGGGAGAGAATTGGAATGGTTGGGGTGGGGATTTAAGGTAGATGGGAGGTTTTGAAATAGATCAATGAATGCTCTTTACGAGCTCTCGAATCTTGAATCTATCAATGTGAAGGTGGGTTATACATTATATAAATCTCCAATCCAACTATGCAAAACATGATACAAATCTCCCACCCATCCTCAACCCATATCCCACCCAAAACCCGACCCCAGAGCGAACTGGCTATTGTGGTAATGGGATGACGTTCACGCGGTGTACAAAATCAGTGGCAGTCTTTTTGTAATTGGTTCACCACCAAAGATACTATCGCTTATATTCTCCACCGCGTGGGTATTGTAAGAGTGTTATATAGTAATAGTATGTATGATGAGGGGTTTATAGGTAGTGGATGTAGTGATGATACGCATGTTTTCGTTGATTCGGAGGGGGATGGATGGATTTTAGGTATAAGGTGTTGTTTGTGAGGTTTGTTGAGAGGTTTGTTGGTACTGTGTTTGGGGATTGGATTGTGGGGGTTGATGGTGATTATTATTATTATTGTTTATTGGGGTATTATAGGAAGAGGGGATGGTTGGTACGTGTTTAGAAGGTTTATAGGTGAACTTTAAGAGGGGTTTTGATAAGTAATAGAGTATAGTAGGTAGGAGTTAGTTTGTATTTAAGCCCTGATTTGGTGTTGGGATGTGGAATTGTGGAATGGTGGTATAGGACAGGTCATGGTTTTAACATCGTTTTACTTCTAGTGACAAGCCGTATGGGATTAGATAAAAGATGAAGATGAAGAGGGAGGTTTTGTTTAGAGGATATAAGTAGATTGGTTTAAGAGACGGACGATGGAAATACTTGATTTGTACTGTACGTATTATAAGATATTTAGATATTACTTTATACATATTATATAAAGATCTATTATACGAAACTTGTAGTACATGTAAAATTGTTTTCTTAGAATACCTGGGCTAGTTAGAATTTGGAGGTAATAATTGTTCTACACGATTGCTATGGCTATTTTGTTGTACGACGGTTTTGGGATGATCTTTTGGGAAGGGAGGTGTGCGGAGTAACGAGTATGTCTCTTATATTCCAAGTCTTACGGATGGGTTTGTATATTTATATATGTACTTGTTACCCTATCCTCTTCATGTTTTCATCAGACGTCTCGGAATCATTTCAAAAATCAAGTTGGGGTTCAATGTTTTGCTGCAATCCAGTAATTTAATGAAAAGAAGTTGGTGAGTGTTGGATCCAACCAAGATTGAGCGATTCGGTTGGTCACAATACGCATATGCGGAACATTCCTTCCGAAAGCACGATTCTATCCAACATGGGCGCGTATATAAACTCCACCTAGCTCCTCTCTCAAGTGTGATTTTAAACATAATAAGAAGTCCAGTCTGTCTGTGTTGTTGCTTCAACCTAACTCAACTCAACATGCCGAGGACTTACCCACCCTACGACTTCGGGAATCGCACACTTAGCGAGACTCTTTCCTCTCTTGCAAGCTCAACACCAGATCGTATTTACGCTTCTATTCCCAGGACCAATGATGTTGCCGATGGGTTCTTGGACATCTCAGTCTCTGATATGGAGCGCATGGTGGTATACCTCGCTAGCTGGCTGGAGAGTACGTGGGGCAGGTCATCGAACTTTGAGACCATTGCGTATATTGGGATACCTGATTTGCGAAGTGTTGTGTTATTTTTTGCAGTTATAAGGAATGGGTATAAGGTAGGTTATATCCACTGGTGAGGTCTTTGCTAATTTTGAGGATGGGAAGACATTTTTTCCGTCACCGCGTAATGCGATGGAAGCGACTGTCAGTCTATTAGAGCAAACTGCATGCTCTAAGATCATTTATGCAAAAGAAGTCACGCATATAATTGACCAACTTTGCGCCTTGAGGCCGACTTCTGCGATTGCAATCTCTTCCTTTGAAGAAATCTACCAAACAAAATCCACCTGCGCTATCTCTCCAGCCAAACGACCATTTGAAGAGGTCAAAAACGATCCAATTCTCATTCTACACTCCTCAGGATCCACCGGGTTCCCAAAACCAATCACCATGACCAACGGCAGCTTCGCCGTACTAGACAGCGAACGATTTCTTCCCCGTGTCCCTGGTCGTACCAACAGGGACTTCTCAATTTGGGATTTCGAGGGCGGAGGGAAGTTCTTTACGGTTTTTCCGTACTTCCATCTTGCTGGATTTCTGTCGCTTGTTGTGAATCCAGTGTTTACAGAGGCTTCGAGTCCGGTTATTGGGCCTCCGCTGGCGCTGCTGAGTGGTGGTCTTATGAGAGATGTTTTGAGGATGCAGGATGTTAGAGCTATGTAACAAACCCTATCTTTCTTCCACTGTATTTCTTTTAGTTTTTGCCGAGCGACTTGAGATCGTTCAAGTCTACTCTCCTCGTCTACACAAAGCTTTTCAAAGCTGACCAAGCGTAGATATGTTCCACCCTCTATTGCAGAGCAAATGCTAGCGGAGCCTGACGGAATCGAGTCCTTCAAGCAATTAGACTTCGTTTGCTACACCGGAGGTCCGTTTTCTCCAACTACAGGAGCGGAATTAGTACAAGTAACAGAACTGGTACCACTATACGGCTCAACAGAAGCATTCCAAACACCACAACTGGTCCCATCAAAAGAAGACTGGGCGTATATGGAATGGAATCCAAACTTCAAACATCGAATGGATTCCGCCGAGGATGGGGCGTATGAATTGGTGCTCTTCGCAGACTCCTCAACCGAGAAAAGCTCCGCACTGAACCATAACCTTCCTGGAACTTCGGAGTGGAGGACACGAGACCTTTTCATGCCGCATCCATCGAAGCCTAATCTATGGCAATACTACGGGCGACGAGATGATATCGTAGTGTTCTCGAATGGCGAAAAGTTCAACCCTCTTCCTGTGGAGCAGTTTTTGGCAGGTGGAAGTGTTTTGAGTGGTGTTTTGGTAGTTGGACAAGGTCGTGTGCAGGCTAGTCTTCTTCTCGAACCGAAATCTGGGTGCGGTCACGATGATAAGGCTCTCATCGATGACATTTGGCCGCTAGTAGAACAAGCCAACTCCCTCGTCCCTGCTCATGGCCGAATCAGTAGATCGAAGATATTGGTTGTTGCACCTTCTACCTTTGTCCGAGCTGGCAAAGGAACGGTGATCAGAAAGCTTTCCGAGAAGAAATTGCAAGCAGAAGTGGATACGCTCTATGGGAAGGAGACGTCTCGGGTTTTCTTGACCAACAAGTTTGAGAAGTCCGCCGTGGAGGTATTTGTTAGGGATATCGTGACTGATGCGTTCACGAACACGATTGGTGTTGATGATGATTTCTTCGAATTGGGGATAGATTCATTGAAGACCACAGAGATAATTCGTAACTTGAGAACTGGCCCGAAACCAATCTGTTTGTCGGGAGATCTGGATTGGATTTCAATGGATCTGGTATACCGCTACCCCTCCATTTCTCAGCTTTCTGAAGCTATGTTTCAAAACTTTGCTGGTGGAAAGACGCCTCCTGATCAGCGCGACGGGCTTCATGCACATATAGCAGCAGCCATTGCTGAGCATACGGAGAATTTTCCAAAGCCTTCTCCCTATATTGAAAATGACTCGAATGAGGTATTGACAATCGCATTAACTGGATCGACGGGATCTCTAGGAACAGCACTCCTCCGAAAACTAATCCAAGATTCCAGAAATCTCAAGATCTACTGCTTAAACCGACGTGTCGACCAGGAACACGAGGCGGAATTCGCAAATCAAGTCCAATTCTTCAAAGTCCAGTTCCACGAGAAGGACCTCGGACTCGAATACGAAGATTACCAGACCCTGCTTTCGAACGTTGACATCATCATCCACAACGCCTGGCGACTAAACTTCTCCCTACCACTCAAGGCCTTCCAAAAACAGCTTCGTGGACTCCGTAACCTCATAAACTGGAGTCTACAAAGTCCTCGTCACCCACGCCTCGTATTTTGCTCCTCAGTGAGCTCGGTGATGAACTGGCCGCTTTCGAATCTCAATCAGCCTATCCCAGAGTCCTTGATAAGTACTCCCGAAAGCTGTCTAGGAACTGGCTACAGCGCTTCGAAATTCGTCGCTGAACAAATGCTTGGTGCGGCAAGTATAGAAGCAGGACTTGACGTCGTTATCCTGCGTCTAGGGCAGATCGTGCAATCAGGGGATTTCTCATTAGATTCAACCCGATTAGATCGCGCATGGATACCAGGTCTCTTTGAAACCTCTAAAGCTCTTGGGGGCTTTCCTAGAGATATATGTAATATTGATTGGCTCACTCTTGATGAAGCTGCTGCGGTTGTACTCGAATTATCTACCCAAAGCCTTTCCACATCGAATGTTTCGGAAGGCCAACTTCTTGTATATAACGTGGTCAATCAATCTACCTGCTCCTGGGAAGACGTTCTCCCACGCCTTTGTGAAGCTGGGATAACTCCCAACGTCCCCGTCACTCTTGCAGAGTGGAGAACGAAGCTTCGAAATGCGATATCCTCCGGTGAAAACAACAGGACAAGTCTTCCTTCTTCTCAGATCATGCCATTATTCGACGCTTTGGGGGATGGGAAACAAGGATTGAGATACGAAACCCAGGGAGCGAAAAGTGCGTCCCCTACTTTGGGATCAGCTCTGCCGGTAGATAGAGAAAAGGTTCTGAGTTGGATAAAGTTGTAAGCTTCATGAGGGGAAATTTTGATTATGTTGGGAAGAAGGGTGGTGGATTGATCTCTACTTTTTGAGTGTTGGCTTGAGTCAAATGCTTGCGGATTTCCGTCTCTGGTAATTAATAAACTGTAACTCTCAGGGCACTTCGAGTAATGAGTTTGCTTTCCTGCCCTTGGTTTCTAATAAGATACCACACTTTCAACGATCTTGACGAGGGCGGGTTTCCTATTTAGTTCTAGTGATCAAATCAACTGTTCTCCTGGTAGCAAGATGCCTGGTCGTTATTCTGTACACACTATACAAGAATCTATCATACCAAACATGTAGTACAAGTAAAATAATTGTAATACGATATATAGGCGAATAAGAAGTAAGAGCTAACACTTATTCCCAACTCTCTGTATAACTATTTTAGTTTTGCGACGCTTTTGGAATAATATCATTCTATTGTAAGAGAGGTGTATATTGAGTAATAACTAGGTATCTTACCTAAGTAGTCTTGTAAAAGTGGATTAAATAGGAAAGGTTCCCCTGGTTATTTGTTATATATTAGATTTCTAGTATTAGTTTGTTATCTATATTATTATCTGATTTAAGGCCTAAAAGAGTCGACCCTCGGAGAACTATGGATGGCATACACGTGTTCCCCACCATACGCAAGTACACTGCAAATGCTCTACCTATGACTCTCCAGAGACCATTAGCCCAAGACTTCAACAGAAGGCTGTCACTTCTTATTTTCATCTTACGTTGTATCATCTACAAATGTTCGTATCGGGCAGAACGGTGGAAGCAGCGATCCACGTGATTATGGTCCTAAGCGAAAGAAAAGGGGGTCGCGGTTTACCAGGAAACCCTTGCTGAGAATATGACTTAACTAAATGGCAGCCAAATTGGCATAAGTAATACACCTATTAGACCAAACACAAGTCAATACTAACGTACTACCACGATATACTATATTACGTTTCACTACATGATTTGAAAATTGTAGGCCGTGGAAGTAATTTTGGGCAAGCTTAATCTTTCCAAGTAGACTGATCTCAGAGCCATGAACTCAAGTAGCGGCTGGAGCCCTCGCGAGATCAGATGATTGGCACATATTACTCCACTCCTCACTTGATAGATAAGAGAAGTGGTTTTGATTTCTATCATTCAATATCGTGTAGCCTTAAAGACTCTCTGCAACATACACACATGACCCGTACAAGTAATTTGATAGCATTTCTACACACTTGTGGTCTCATCATTACTGTGACAAATGGCTCCTCCTATGTTGGCCCTCAGTTCCCCGAAACCTAAGTCCTCACACCATCCATCTTCACTCCAACCGGATCCTTGGCATCTTCATCACCCCAAGAAATCTCATATCCCAACTCTTGCAAGTACTTCTTCCAAGCCTCATCCTCATTTTCCAAACGATTACTAATATCGGGAATAATGAACCAAGCCGCAACAGCACCAGCTACAGCGAACCCTGACCCAATCAGAAAAACAGCTTGATTTCCTTTATAAGCATCATCCCCATAGCTGGCGAGTATTGGCTTGAATACAGCTGTTCCCACAGCTGCACCAGCTTTCCCAAATGCGGCAATGAGACCGAGACATTGACCTCGAATACTCGTAGGAAAGGACTCGCTTGATGCTAAGACAATGGTAGCTCCCGGTCCGACTTCACCGAGAGTGAGGAATATGCCGTAAAGGATTATGAAGAGAGGGAGGATAGGTTGAATATCTTTCAAGGCACCACCCAGGATAAATCCAAGAATAGCTTGGGCTCCGAATCCTAATGCCATGGTTCGTCGTCGTCCGATCTTATCGCTTAGAAGCCCTCCGATGAATGCGCCGGGTATATAGAAGCAGTTGATGACAGTGCCCCAACCCATATTCTTGGTGAGAGAAGAGCCTACGTTTACACGCTCAAGAATCGTGGATGCGAAAAGTCCGAATGGGTATGAAATATAGTTGTACCTTTTCATCGATTAGTATGTATACTTTCGCAAAGTTGATCGCTCCAACACTCACAAAAACCACGCGAGAGAGCAACCAAGTAGTGGGCGCCAATATCGCCGAAAGATTGGCCAGTAAGGAATTCTTTGTTTCTTGGCCGCGCTTATCTTATAAGCAGTACTTGTAGCCATTTTGTACCTGAACCAGAAAATTGAGAGCGGAGGAATGGCACCCAGAGCGAGTGATAGCCGCCACACGATATGGTAATGTTTCTCATTTTCATGGAAGCATAGGATAAGTAACAAGGGCACAAGCCCGCCAAAGACAAACCCAAGAGTCGCAGAGAGATCGCCAATGATGGCAAAGATGAATCCCCGATTCTTTCTTACTCCAGCATCTTCGTCAGTGGCTTCAGTTGCACCAGCACCGGAAACTGGGTATTCTCTACAGATCTAATTAGTCACATAGAAGTGTGCAACAAAAGAAAACGTATAACATACCCCCCTGCACCAACACCAGCTATTCCTCTTGCAATGACCAGCATCCAGAACATGCCCAGTTGATCTTTACCACTTGACGCCGCACTTAGAGCGATACCCACCACGAGAATAAACGTCGTGAGTACAGCCCCACTCTTTCTTCCCAGACGATCTGACACATATCCAAACCCCAACATTCCTACAACCATACCAACAAGAAACGCATTCGAAAGACGCGAGTACATAGTAGCCGAAAGATCAGGATAAAGGACACCAAATATCAAGGAAAGATTTCCAATAATGGAAGAGTTGAAGCCATCTGAACCGATGGCGAGACCCGAGAAGATTACCATCAAAGTAACAGAAAGCTTCGAGTAAGTAGTCTTCCCCTCTTCTATATCATGGACGTAGTTCTCGTTTGGACCGACCTCGATGTCGGTGGTGGCATTTTGAGCCTTGACGATCTTGTCATCCTTCTCAATTGACTCCATCGTGGTTGACATACTCCAGTTCTGGTTCTAGAGCAAAGCCTCCATCAAAAATCATATTCATTGAGGACCGCCATTCTATATACAGACTAAACATCTTAGGTTCAAGCTTCCTGCCTCTGCTAATAATTCCCTATCATTATTAGTTGGACCACTTGCCCGATCAACATAGTGGCAGCCAATCAAAAGTCGTATCAAGATAGTAGTTAACCAGGCTATCTATCGGCCAAAGTCGCACGGCAATCATTGTGGTTCGGGGGATGGATTGTTCCTAAGTTGTGATCGCCAAAAGTGGGTGGAAAGGGGGAACACGACGTTGAGATAGGCGGGCTTAAAGCGGAAACGAATCGGGGAATGGTCGGAGCCAGGGGTTCCCATCTCAGCCCCCACTTCCATATCCAGCGGTCACAACTTGCCTTACTTTCTCAACTTCATGACATGTTTTGCTTTTGTTTTTAATTGCTACAAGTAAGAGCAAAATCGATGGACTCAAATTTGGACCAAGAATACAGGCCGCTGGTGGGCCAATTTGAAGGCAAACAATTTCGTAATGAACGTCGCTTATTTAAGGGAAGAAGATGTCTTCTGGCAGCTTTGCTGCTTGCAGGGACATCATTGGCTCTAGTATATCTTCAAATATGGCTATTCGGAGTCCAGTGCTAACATCTTAGTAGTTTTCAAACCACCAATCAAATTGGAAAATCTCATCAACATCACTCAACACAGTTGCACAGTTTCAGAAATGCTCTATCGACAACTTCGTTGCCACTGGTTTCCCATTCTTGGACTCAGCAGCCCCGCTTCCGGTTTCGGAATATGAACTGCGCAGAAACAACCTTGCTGTCGCTCTAGAAGCTGACGGTGTCGATGCGTTCGTTGTTGAGCCAGGTTACACTTTCAAGTACTACGCGAATGTCAGCCAACCAGAATGGGAAGTATGGGAACCAGAAGAACGTCCCTTCTTAATGATTGTTCAACCTGTTCGAAATAAAGAGAACGGAAGAATAGAAGCTGGCGTGAAGTTTTTGGCACCAAGTTTTGAGGTTGAGAGAGCGAGATTATTGGGGATGCCGTTCGTAAATGAACCTAAATTTGTTCCTTGGGAGGAACATTGGAATCCCTATCAAACTCTGCTTAAAAGCTGGGACATTGCCAAAGGAAGACCAAAGATTATGGTTGATGACGAAATGAGAGACTTCATTCAAAGAGGGCTCGGTGAGAATGGATTCGAAGTGCTAGGTCTTGGCGGTGAAGTCGAGAGAGTGAAACAGACAAAAACCCAGAGAGAAGTTGAAATCGTAAGAGCTGTGAATACGGGGACAGTAGAAGCCGTACGGGCTATGAGAAAATGTTTATACCCTGGCCTAACGGAAAATGAGGTGATGGAAGTCTTGGATAATACGCTTCGAGTTGCAGGAATGGATCCGTTTTTCGATATTGTACTTTTCGGTTGGTTCCCATATCAGAAGTTCCACTCCATACTTCCCACTTACAAGTTACTAGATGAGGACGCGAGTAATCCACATGGTGGAACTGATGGCAGTAAGATTCTTGAAGCTGAGACATTTGTTCTGATTGACGTCGGGTAAGTTTCCGAAACATCCATCACAATTGGAAGATATACTGATATATATGTTAGAGCACACTTATACGGCTATTCATCTGATATCTGCCGTACATTCTTTCCTCCCTTCTTCCCAAAACCCACCACACCATATCAATTTGCAGCTCTATCCCCAATGATTCAGGAGAAACTCTCCGTATGGGATATTGTCCTCGAAGCCCAAACACAATCAATGCATAATTTGGTGGCAGGTAACAGCGCAGCCTCCGTGGATATCGCAGCACGAAAAGTTATCACTGATGCAGGTTATGGCAAGGACTTCACTCATCGAGTAGGGCATGGAATTGGTATCAAGGCACACGAAAGTCCGTATCTCAATAAGGGAAATGTTAACACAACATTAAGAGCGGGTATGACTTTTACGTCGGAGCCGGGGATTTATTTGGTTGACAAGTTTGGGGTGAGGCATGAAGATATTTTGTTGGTAAAGGAGAATGGCGAGCCGGAGATACTGACGGGTACAAGGGCTGTTGGTCCCTGGGATCCATAATAAACCCATATGTACTGATTAATCTCAACCCCGTCTGGTCTTGCCTGGAGGTTCAAGAAGGCTGGTCCCCAAACGTCACGTGGTTTTCTACGTACTCTCTTTTTTCGTTTGTGTGTCAGTAGAGGGACTCTAGAGCCTGCGCTACGGTTATTCTAATCCAGAGGGCGTGGCATACAGAGAGGATAGACGGCCGAAAAATAGATGTGAGAGATTCCAAAGAAGAAGGTGGCAGAAGGCTATCCAATCATACAAAGGGCAAGGACTGAGCTAGCCACACTTGCTCTCGGCACGCAGTACAAGGGGTTTAGTAATCTTTCTACACATATTGTTATTGGTCTGTTGTATTACTGCCCCTTATTGTCATATACGACCAAAGGAGTCAAATAAATACATCTAGAAACGTTCCTTTTGGGTAGCTTTTACTTATAACAAGATGTTATCTTAGTTAAGAGTACATTCTGGAAAGCATATACCTTAAGGTGTATGATTTTACAAGGTATAAACATAGTAGTCGTATCTTTTTGAACAGAAAGGGAGTTATTTCCTTTAACATATACATGAGCACAATTTAAAGGGGATGTTTTTATATCACGTGAGGACTACCGACCTACAAGAGCTAGCGGCGGGAGCAGGAATCATCAACAACTTCATATTTCCTGCCCGAGAGCAGGATACGTACGAGCCCTGGGCTCTCTTTTTCTCACCCACCACCATCCCCATTTGTACACCACCATTTGTATCCCTACGACTGGCTGTTGTAGCCACCATTTGTACTACTGAACGACTGTTGTAGCCAGCCTTTTTGTTTCTGTTTTTAGGAATAGGAATAGAAAGAGCGTGTGGCATCCTGGGGCTCTCCAACCCCCAGGTGCTGGTCAATTGAAATAAAGATTACTAGAACCACCTTTCTTTAATATTACATTTACATCAACCCAAAGTTCAAATCATACGTAACAAACATGGTCCTTAGTTATTACTCTATGCACACCTCTCTTAGAATAACATTATTCTAAAGGCTTCGTAGAAAAAGATTAGTTATATAGAGGGTTTAGAACAGTTGTCAACGCTTACTTTGTACTAGTCTAGGTAACCCTAGATAATTATTTTACTTATACTAGAAGTTTAGTATGATAACATCTTATGTATTATATACAGAGTAATAACCGGGTAGCTTACAATTAATTCATTAGGTCACGTGATATACCAATGTAAGTTATCCTAAACCTCTGTATATATAAGTAGGGAATATTTACCTAGGACAAAAGATATGATCCGGTGCATGCACACACCCCTACTGTAGTGACCAAGTCAAATGTGAGCAAGCTCAGTCAAACGCAACGTCGTCGAAAGATCATAAATTTGAGGATCCAAGAGATTCAACTTGCTCAGGAAAAGCTGTTCAGAGAGCGTATGCGGTGTTGGAAAACGTCCAAAATCAGTTAGAAACGCGAAACGTTGAAAACCCTTCCTACCTTACCTAACACCACCCAATTCATCTGAACTTCTAACAGCCGAAGTGAGATCTGCTGTCGGACTCCCTCTTTCCGTCGAAAAACTTTCTTGAAGTTGTGTTGTTCAAAACTAACATCAACGTATCTAATAAAGTAAAAGTCTACTTCTACTATCCAGGATAATAGAATTCAAGCGTATAACAAATTTCCCTGCTGAGTTCAGAGGCTTACGGCCTAGGCAAGAGTAGAAGGAGCATCAGCGACAGCGATAACCTTTGTATGTGTATTATCTTCGTAGATCTTCTGTTAATATAAATCCAGAATATCCTTCCTTGGTAGTGAAAAACTGAGGTATGAATTCTAGGCAGGACAAGAGCTCGATGATTTTCGACGTATATGGTGATCGAACTTTTATTACTGGGATTGAATTTATTGAAGACTACATTTAGACCACAATTATAGTTTGCGTACAACATAGTTAATTAAAGCTATCTGATCTTACACTATTATATTATTCTTAAAAATTAGCGTAATAAAGAAATAGTCACTTACTTGTCCTCTGTAATGAGTACTCGAAAAAAACACGCGCCTAAATTACTACCTAAAACGTAACCAAACTATAAAATAATAAGGTTATCTAGAATCTATAGTAATCCACCATGTCAACTAGCACCGACTTTATATCAATAAATTAATAACTCATAACAACACCCTTACCTTTCCGACATCTCATCTACATTTGATCCATCATTCCCACAATACCTTCAAAAAAGCCATCCTAAAAAAGCGAGTACGCTCTCGAATAAGTTATAACATACGATGATACTAGTAATACAGCTGAACAAGGCACAAAGAACTGGGTGGAATATTTCATGGACGGGAGTAAACATTAATGCCAAGACTGGTGAAGTGGAGTTGAGTGGTTGGTATACTGTGATTTCTTTTTCTATCACTTTACTAATCCCTGATCCCCTATCCTACCTTCCGTTCGCATCCTGAGGTTATTTATCCGAACTTACACCATATACTATAAAATGTACCGTCGAATATCCTCTTCCCCTCGAAAACACACTCACCTCCGAATCTCAAAAAGTCACCGATTTCACAAAGTAAATCCAAGTCGCCTCATAGCCTCCATAAGTACAATCCAAAGAACACAATTCCAAGTCAGCATCAGGCATCTCTCTGGGAAAGCTGATTCCGTACTACAAACCACAGCGGAACTCGCATGTGACTCATGGGTAACTTTGTTGCCTCCATTAGATCATATCTTACACGTACATACAGGTTTCTGTGGTTACTTATACACACTCTAATTCCATTATTACGCGAAAGGGACTAAGCAAGTAAACCTAAGAAAGAAAACGAGGGAGAAATTTCCTACGTTTGTTCAGATACCATTTCTTGTCTTACGCCACAAATTCGCGTTCAATACAATACTATACGTAAGAGAGGCGAGCATCGCTCTATACACACTATCAAAAGTTATAATATCAAAATTCAAGCACAAGTAAATTAATGGTCCTATTTTACCTAATATCATAAGAATTAAAAACAAACAATTGTTCTAATCCGTATAATTGATTTAGTTGTGTAAGGTCTTTAGGATAATATTTTTATAACTCAGGTATGTACAGAGTAATTCCCGCCTCTCTTACTATAAGGAGAATTAATTCCATAAATTCTCTCGCTACCGAGTAGATTATAAGCTGCAGTATATCCAACAAACGCACTAAAACCACCCATCAATAATTAAAATCTTCATACACAACCTCCTTCCCCGACAACCACCCAACCAACAAATTTCTCAAAGAGTTCCCCGTACACAAATACCATCTAGCCACCTCAACATCCTCAAGATCACTCTTCGCCATCCTACCTTTACACAACGTTGCACAAGATGTATTTAATCTCTTCCAAGCAACCGAATCTTCATCGACCGCTCCAGTAACAAACAACATCGTTCGTTTTTCAAGACCAGGCGCGTTGTCAAAAGTATCACTAACAAGAGCCAAATCATCCGCGCGAATCGTCCAAAAGAGATGGAATCGCTGTAAATCAAGGTCCTTGCTCTGAGCGAGGAGTGGTGTAATCCCAACACCGGCAGCTACAAAAGACACGTTTTCGTTGGCATTCTGTTCGATAAAAAAGTCTCCACCGAAGCCTTGCAGGGAGACCTCAAGGCCCGCGCGAATATTGTGTTTAAACAGGAAATCAGTAACTACCCCGACTTTCCGGATCGTGATCTCGAATTCCTCGCTACTTGCCGGAGAATCCTGACGTGAAGATACAGTAAAAGTCCGAATATAGTCATCATTGAGACTCTTCGGGTCATCGTCGTTCATGTGACGATATCCAGTATCTAATTCGTCCTTGAAGCCTAGGGCTACATGTTGTCCAGGTTTCCACTGAAGACCTGGTTTTTGGGCGTCAGTAATGCGAAATCGAAATCTTCCAATTGTGGGCGTGATGATTTTCTTATCAATAAGTTGGACCGGTATCTGCTCGATCTCCTTAGTACTTTGTGTAGCTTCCGTGGATAGATACCTGACAGGGGGGTTGTATGGAGAGTATTCCCCTACTTCCCCACGGAAACCGAGACCATTGGCTACGAAGCGTACTGCTTCTATGTTTACTTTCACTGCCAGGTTTGTATGCGAAATCAGTTCTGCGGCCGATTTGCCAGCCAAGATCTCGGTGTTCCCAGTCACGTAAAGCACATCGCCAGTTTCGAAATCGGGAAAGACCAGGCCTGCTTGTGGGGTGGTTATAAGGTTTCCGAGAGTTTGATATAGCCGGTTTCCACTGTATTCTGGATAGACCAAGCTTGTTCCCTTTTCAGTCTGAAGGATTCGAACAAATCCGGCTGGACCTCCTCTGTGATTTGTATCCATATCTGCTTCCTGGTTTGAAGAGGAGATGAAGAAGAGGTCAGACTTCGAAACAAGGTCAAGTGCTGCTTGAGGTAAAGGCAATTCAGAGGTAACAAGTTTAGGTTGTGGTATGCTGGGAAGGATGTGTTTCTTGTTGAGATATTTTGGACAATTGCCTATCAGTGGTTAGCTCAAGAAATCGCACGAGAGGTGGCAGTACATACCCAGTGATTGCTCAATCTTAACCACAAGTTGCACGTGGCCAATTCCTTCTTCGGTACCCTGCAAAGCTCCAGCAACCATTCGACCATATAACTTAACCCTGCTCCTGGTCTCCAGATCAATTGCTAGCATACCCACCATCTTTCCAGCGCCTTCAGCCTTAACCACCTCCCCGTCGTGTCTTCCCTCAAGAAGGATCTCGGCAACAGGGTCGTAGGACTGATTAATGATTGTTTTCATGCCTATGACTCCTTGAGCAACCGGCCTTGAAAATCCAGCCTCGCCTCCCCATAACGACGTCCAATGCCTTCCTTTCGAGTCGAGAGCACCCAACGCGAGTATGGGTGAGCGTGTGAGAGTATTGGCAGCATATGGAGTAAGGAATGGTTGTGTAGGATTGTCACGCATGGGTATTTGAAGAAGTTTGTGCATGGTCTTCTCTCCATCGTGAAATGGGAACTCTTCGTAGAGTTCCATCGTGGACTATGGGTATAGTATCCGTATATGATGAGGGATTTGGCGGGGTAGCGGGGTTGGTTGAAATAGGAAGCCGTGGGCTCAGGGCGGTATTATATGGTGAAGCTCGCAAGGCAATGGGTCAATGGCGCGAAGCATATTAGCCATCGCTATTCCCCCTATGTGCTATGTACGTAGGTAGAATAGAGCTGTGGATTTCTAAGCCTTTGTCCATGTGCAAGGAGAGGAATGTGCGGGTGATCTGGGATAGTAAGCGTCGCACAGAACTCGGCGCCCTGGGACTTGGAGCGTAGGAAAAGCGGCGGTGGTTATGAAGGATGTATATGCACTGCCGCTTTTATATGCCGCCTCATCAAATCCCGACGCAGTCATGGATTTTGGCAGAAAGTACACTCTACAACAACAACAACCTCGAGTCAGCAACTCAAATTCTGAGTGACAAATCCCTATACTGTTGGCAGTATCCATGTGAAAATTTATTCCAAATACCCAATATTTCTTGAGCCCTATCAAATCCGCAACCTTTGAAGATTACATAGCTTCAGGTTTGCTTGCAATCGGCGATGCTCACTCTGGGTCTCTCTCTAGAAGATGTCGGGCCAGATGAAGTTTTGATCAACATCATTTATGTTTTCTTTCACAGTGACCATCACGCTGAGGCATCAATGTCGAAATACAGAACTGACCACTTTACAAGACACCAAAGCAAGCCAGAATGATGAAGACATTTTCAATATTCATTTGTCTACCACCTCTAAAGGCTCAAGTCATCGCTGCAGAATGACTATCAAGTGCGTAATCGCACGATATCTAATTTACATTTCAATCCCCATATCCATTCAAGTCCACCTTCCTACTTTCCAGCAAGAATATATTTACCTCTCGCAATATCCTTATTGATACGCCGCAGCAGCCTCCAAAGTATCTCTCTTTCTCGCCTTCTCACCAATGGCACGTGGATGAGCTGGTGGTGGATCGAAAGCAGCAGGCGCACACACAAACTGGTTCCAGCAAGCGGGAATACTCTCCGAGATACCAGTGTCAAATGTGAGGAAGTAATTGTTTCCAGGAAAGTTGTGACGATTGGCATAGTCGAATGTCAAAGGACCACGAGTGATGTTTTGGATGATGATGACGTATGGGAGTGTGGAGTCGAGTTCAAATCCCTCTGTGCCAAATGGGACGCCAGGGTTGAAGCCAATTTGGGTGCAGTTGTGGTCGTAGACTTTGTAAGGGTGTTAGCTATGAAGAGAAAGTGGAGGTGGGCAGGATATTGTGAGAGGGAGAAGGATGGGGCATACCATAGAGTTCAGCTGTGGCCCAATCACCTGGCTTCTGACGGACAGTAACGCTGCATTCTGGAGATGGCCAATCTCCTCCCGGTCCAGCGGTATAGCCATTGCAGTATGGAGCTGGGTGCCACAAGGTTTCGTCGTATGGGAACCACTGCAGAGTGTTAGCCCAGGACATGACGAGCATTGGCGGTTCAAGGGAAAAGGAAAAGAATTCTACTTACACCCCAAGGGGCCTTACGCTGCGCCAAGGTAACTTGGAGGAGAGCAACGAGGAAAGTGGTGATGACGGTGATGAGAGTCATGTTGATCGATTCTGTGTCAACAGTTAGCCAAAGCCAAAACAAAATGAGGTGGTGAAGGTGGATGAAGACTTGCTTTGATGGTCGAGTGGTATATGTGGATCGGCTTGATTGGAATTGTGGGTGAAAGGTATGGTTGAAGTTGTCAGTTGTGTTCAAGTGTTTGTTGTTGATGGGGAAAGAAAAGGAGAGATTTTGGGGGTGGGAAGAGGTATATTTATACTTGGCTTGAGAGGAGCTTCTGGAGAATAGCCGAATGACGTATCGGTTTGTTTGTGAGAAAACTGAGGGACGTCAATATACTTTTGCTGTTGACGTCCGATTACGTCAAAAGCGCTCTCCTTTCTGTCTCGCTAAACCAGCACAACAAAAATTACGTCACACAACCTACGAGGGTTTGATCTCTCAATGTGCAAGACAAGTGGCAGTTCAAGGCAACGCAAAAGAGCACATAACTCAAAGATGATGATTTTACCATGAGGCTCAGACGGTTCAGGTATCCAATACGCGTCGATGACTTTCTCAAAGGGGAACGTGATGTAACAAGTATGTAGGTTGTCCTGAACTACCCCCCATTTGTCATGTCTAATGGGACAGTGACACTCTTCCAGAGCATACTTGCGCTGGACATACTTCACTTATGACAAAAATCACATCATACGTGAGAACTGGTAAAAGTATCCCGATCTGTAACGATCGCTGAAACTACGTCAATGGACTTCATCACGAATCAATCTTGAATCTTTGTGACGTACAAGTTAGCATGCAAATTGGAGTCTTCACTATGAAATTCTCTCACTTCAGGGTATGACACAATTGCAAAGGAGGCAAGTAGCTAAGTCCATCTACCACAAAAACAGCTGTAAAATTAAAACCAAATCTGGAGTAGCAACCTCACTGTTCTCAAACGCCCTGGAAACCAGCCCCTTCCAAATTTCTCAAGCCCCCTTTACCTTTAGTATTACTCGCCTTCTTCACCTTCTCATCATCCTTATCCACATATTCTTGCCCCAACTTGGTCCCATCCCTCCACTGCCAGTACTCAAAATCAACCTTGTTAACCAAGGTCAACGCGTCAGGACGGAGTCCAGGTTCATCTTTCAACATCATACGAACGACTGTAGTTAGAAAATCAGAATAGCCTGCATCCGTCATGCGCGAGCAATTCCATTGATAATCAGAGTAACGAGATGGCGGATGTCCACACATCATTGTGTAGACAGTCGCGCCAAGCTGCCAAATCTCAGTGGCACGAGTCCAAGGGTGTGTATTTCGGTAAATCTCCTGGAGTCAAGTAAGCAGAGGATATAAAGATCAGAATTCAATCTCACTTACTGGAGGCCAGTACAGTTGCTTGTACTCGGGAGTATTCGGTACGCGTTCCGAGACCGCCAACCGTCCACCAACAGTCCCACAAACCTTCGCCCACTTAAACCCTCCCAATTTGCACTCCCCATAATCATATCCCTTCTTCCCATCCGGCTTCTTAAACCAAACCTGAGACGGACTGATATCGCGAATCAAAACCGGCTGCCAGTCTTGATCACGTTTCTCCCACTCCCCAGGAACACCCGCCGTCTCCTTGATCCCATGATGCAACCAGATAAGCGCACGCGCCATACTGCGAAGAACATGCCAGCAGAGACCCTCGGGAAGCGCAGGACGTTTACTGTTTACTGTCGTCAACTGCTCCCAGGCTGCTTTGTCGTCGAGCGCAGGGAGTCCATTCGCCAAGGGCACAATGTAGGAAAGCGAGCCAGCATCCATATCCTCCCAAATCGTCACATCGCCACTTCCACCGATCAAGCTCGTGTTACCAGCTTGTAGAGAGTTCTGGACGATATCCACGAGCGAAACGATGTTGGGGTGGTTGAGGATGCGAGATATTGGTATCCCCGCCACAGGAATGATAGCTTGCGCCGTCTTCGTCTTGTAAGTTGCAATGGCGTCTTCCTCCTCTGAGTCGTACGAGGCATCGGAGTCAGCGCCATCTTCGTCTTTGTGTCGTAGGAAGTAGCCGTTTGTGCGTTCCTCGCGTTCCGAGAAGATGGGGACATCTTTGGTGTACACCTCGGGGATTTTGCTGGCAAGGTATTGGGCGCCGTCGGTTACTCGGAGGACTTGGATTGAGGAGGAAGAGCTCACTTCTTCGTTCGCGTTTCGAGGGACGTAGCGTTGGTTGACGGACATCTTGGAGGTGGTTTGGAGATGTTGTTGGGTTCTCCGTGGTAGGACATGTTGAGGTTGGTGTTGATGAATGGAAGCGGATTTTGTGAGGAATGTAACTAGGGATAAACAACGAACGCCCTTGATCCAAACAAAGAGAGCTTGTATGACAATACTTTATCCTGGGTGGTATTGGTCACAAGTTTTGAACATCATATTTCGATGACTTTTCGAAATCTTCTGCGCGATAGTTTAGGGGGTGTCCTTTTGTAGATATGATTCCACGATTGGAATTCCGAAATTTGAGACTGGGAACCAACCGCTTTCAAGGCGAAATCAATTCAGAGAACTACAATCAATCTGATGGAACAGACCAGGAAAGAACGGAAACGAAAGGTCGTAAATGAAGTAAAGCACAGCATATATTCTAGGACCTTCTCTGGTATGTGTATAATCTCCCTAGCTATCACTAGCACTCATGACTAAGGTAGAGCAGAGTAGCTACAACTATTCTACTCTACTCATCTAATTCTTAGCTCTACTCTGTGACTTGAGTCGAGTCGAGTAAATGCTACTTGAGTAATACGAGTCAATTCGATCCGCATGACGGAGTACGATTTGATAATATAAAGAGGTGGACAGTTCGGTCTATACTTAAAATGCTCGGAATCGCCTAGTAAGATCAGAAAAGCTGTATAAATCTCTCAGAACCTAGCAAATTATACCTACCGATATTCGTTCTGTTTTTGAGGTGGATAGACCGAACAGTCCACCCGACGTTCGGCAAATGGAACCATATTCCATGGAATTCCAGATAGAATATTCCATATGGAATACCTCTAGAGCACCTATAAAATAGAATGGAATCCTTCTATCAACTAGGCTCTAGAATTCTAGGAGTTCTATGGAATTCCAGAGGCTTTTTCCGACTAATTAAAACGTCAGGTTCAGGGTGGGATATTGTACTTTTAAGCGAATATAATATAGTTATTATATATGGGAGATATCTAAATGAGTAGGAATACTAGTACTGTACTTAAAGAGTTACGTTTACTTCGAGAATTACTATAGGAGGACGAGGATTAGAGACTCTCTGTATCACGCCTTTGTAGGTAGAGGAGAAGGGGGGTTTTGTGTAACATTTCCGAGGTGCTAGTTTAAGAGAAAACGAGCTTCCTATTAGCCCACTGGAGCCGAGGGATCTTTTACTAGGTTATATAACAAATTCCAGCTGGAAATTCTATAAATTTTATGGAATATATACCTCTGGAATAGAATACTTCCAGCCAATCCTAAAAGGAATGGAATTATTCTAGAGGGGAGGTCTGGAATGGAAAGGAATTCCATATGCCGAACGTTGAGTCCACCCTCTTTACCTGGTATTACGAAGTGCAAGTCAAAAGTAGATACCGGTATTGTGATTGTCGATAATCATACGACTTAACCCTATACTGACACCAAGTCAAACACCGAGAAGTAAGAATTAGTAGACTCTCCCATAGTATTTCAGCGTGTGTTCTCTGCACTTTTCTAATTCCGTAGTCAACCCAGGAGTTATTAATCAAGACCTCCAAATCAGTTGGGTTCTGTGAGCTACCAAGTTAATTTGTGCACTTAGATCATAACGCAAGTCTAGCTTTTTTTACGGACTTGGAACCTCAGAGGAAGGAATCCGAAGAAGCTCGTAAAATCTTTGGCCGGTTTCCCGTGACGTGGCGTCCAAGAAGGGGATAAGACTCGACTCAACCACAGGAAAGGATCAACCGCCTTCGGAAGTTCGGAATTTATCTTGAGATGTGCAGAAAGTTTATTGTCAAAAATTCTGTTCATGTACTCCGTACCTTGACTAACCCGAATTACATATGGGATTTCTAGGTATCCGAGTTCTACTGTATTGTGTTCTTGAATTACTAGTAATAACCTTCTGCCACAGTCTCTGCGGGGACGCAAAAATGTTCCTACAGAAAAACCTGGATATAAGGATATTCGCGGGGGCAGGATATTTAAGGATATAACTGAGGTTATCCTTATAGTAAGGTTCTTGGCATATTTCATCGGCACTTAGAGAAAGTTTCGACATTTTACACCCAAATCTACTACTTTTTCTCTACCCCCCTCTCAGGGGCCTGGATAATCGACCGTATTTCCTCCCTTAAAAGAGGCTACCTCTTTATAGTCTTACAGCGTTAATCGACAATAACAATACCAAAAAAACATCTTAGAAATGCTAAAATAATAATTGACTTAGTATCTAGGTAGTGAGTATACTTTCTAGCTTTTTATAATTCGTGTAGCGTTTATAATCTGTTTCTGAACATAGGTAGCGCACGGAGGAAATACGGTCGATTATTCAGGCCCCTGAGAGCCCCCCTATAAACTCGTTTAACTAATTCGCCTAACATTATGTCGGAGCATTAGAAACTATAGTAACTTCTTCTGAAGGATCTTCTTCGGCATTAGACACTATATCTATCTCTCCTAGCGAGCCTATTCGGCGTAGTGGGAGCTCCTTAGGGCTAGGGTTAGGGTTAGAATCCGCTATAATTATAATAAATAAGGATATAAAGGAGGTTATTTTAGGTAGTAAAAAGGATTTCGGACCTAAAAAGCTAAGGATTATCCTTATAGTAAGGTATCCTTAGTATATCCACCTAAATAAATCGGGACCTAAAATTTAAGGATATAACCAAGGTTATCCTTATAACCAGTATCCTTATAACCAGGTTTTTCTGTAACTCGTTCCTGTAAAACTGTAAGAGCACAGTCAACGCTGCAACCCTTTGATGGAAACCTTCCGCCCCGATTGGTTCTCTTCTCAATGCCGTCGTCGTATCATCCACGATATAGAACACTACTTCGTAACTAGTCGTGGGTGGTGGTTGATCGCATACTGCGGCCCGATAGACAGATGTCTCAGGTGACATAAATTATGTTTTCTTGGAGGTTTTTGCTGGCCCAAATAAACCTCCGGGAGACCATACCCGAGGGTAATAAGCGTTTAGTCGCGGAACGCCCCTTCTTCCTAAACGGGTTTAGCTGTAAAGCATTACAGAAAAACCTGGCTACAAGGATACTGGTTATAAGGATAACCTCGGTTATATCCTTAAATTTTAGGTCCCGATTTATTTAGGTGGATATACTAAGGATACCTTGGTATAAGGATAATCCTTAGCTTTTTAGGTCCTAAAATTTTTTTACCACCTAAAATAACCTCCTTTATATCCTTATTTATTACGATTATAGCGGATTCTAACCCTAACCCTGGCCTAGAGGAGCTCTTTACGCCGAATAGGCTCGCTAGGAGAGACATATGTAGTGTCCGATGTCGAAGATCCTTTAGAAGAAGTAACTGTAGTTTCTAGTGCTCCAGACTAAGGAGGAGATGTTAACCTTACAGGCCCTCTAGGAGACTCCCTCCTGTACGTACTGGTACTAGAAACGGGGGGAGATCTGGCACTACAAGACGTGCAAAGATGGATGACAATCAAAGGAGGTTAATACGTAAAGACATAATGTTAGGCGAATTAGTTAAACGAGTTCATAGGGGGGTGGAGAAAAAGTGGTGGATTTGGGTGTAAAATGTCGAATTTTTCTCTAAGTGCCCATGAAAAATGCCAAGAACCTCGTTATAAGGATAACCTCGTTTATATCCTTAAAAATCCTGCCCCCGCGAATATCCTTGTAGCCAGGTTTTTCTGTATAGCCAAAGTGTAAAGCATTATAGGAGGAGTCATCTGGAAGTACTGCTGAGTTTCTACGGTATCAGCAGATTGAAAAGGTTTTCACGGAGTGCGGGGAGTAGATTTCTACCGTGATAAAGCGTTCTAAATCCAGGCATATAGGTGGGACGACATTAGGTTGCACCAATGATGCTCCGTACGCTCTGAATGGCTAGTAGTATGCGGCGAAGGTCTTCTTCTCCTTGTGTGTAAAGTCGGGCTTCTCTGTCTAGGGACCTGTAGAAAGTTGAAGTGGTTTCTAAGTGGCCTAAAATACGATCTTTCCGGCTTCTACCTCCTCACTATCAACCTACCCATATTCCTTACGGACGGTACCTCCGTATTTTAATCATTAATTATCATTTTGATGCTCTCGTTTGCTTGGTTAATAAAGAATGGTTGAGACCTGAGTGATTAGAGATCGTGATTAGAGCACTGCTTTTCCCCTAAGCTATAGCACGCCTAACTTACGAGAAATAAGGCGAGAGCAAGGAGGAAAATTAAGGCTATTTATAACTTTAAAAGTACTTAGGACAATTAAGTAGTTTGCGTACGAGTATAGGCATAATTAATATTACGATTTATTTATATAAGAGTATTAATTAGTCACCCTTCTATACCTTCTAATTCTAGAGATGACTACGTATTAGCTTAAAGGCAGCTCTACCTATTTTTAATTCCTCTTTAACTAAAGACTGTTCCTCTACCCGAGTCTACCTAGGTAGCAGATAACAAGAATAGACTTACCTACCTTTGTCTATACCCAAATGTTTTTTAGAAAGCAGCGTGCCAACAGGGGCAGGGATAAAGGTATTGAAGTCGTACTTCGAAGTATAATCTGGAACACTTATGCCAGCTAGGTAAGAGGGCGGACGCATCGAACAATCCATCCTAAATACGGAAGTGATATACTTTGTCCTAGGCGAAATAATTGTAGGGTTTTCAGGGGTTTTTTCCCTGTTACTGACCTTAGCCACCCTAGTAAACCTATAATTATTTCGCCTAGGACGAAGTACTTGGTATACAGAAAAACCTGGATATAAGGATATTCGCGGGGGCAAGTTTCGTAAGGATATAACTGAGGTTATCCTTATAGCGAGGGTCTTGGCATAGGCGACGATATGATTATATATTTAAGTATTAGGAGTGTATATTTAAGTGCTTACTAGTTCTTATATAAGGCTACCTAATATACTAATTATTATTATAAAGTACTAGTTTTATATATAAAAGCTTAAGGAATTATATAGAATTACTAAGTTTCTAAGGATTCTATAACTTCTAAGGATATAAGTAAGGTTATTTTAGGTGCTAAAAAGGCTTTGGGACCCAAGAACCTAAGGATTATCCTTATACCGAGGTATCCTTACTTCTAATATATTAACCTAAAAGAATCCGGACCCAAAATTTAAGGATATAACCGAGGTTATCCTTATACTTCCTCCCAGGCGTAACAAACGTAAATCTTTAGTGGGCATACAGGGGATTTTTCATAGGAAACAAGGTCAGCACGCCCATTGAATTTAACGTTTGTTACGCCTGGGAGGAAGTATCCAGTATCCTTATAGCCAGGTTTTTCTGTACGAAGTAAATCTACTTCGTATTAAAACCTGGTGGATTATATCCACCTATATTCGTTCCGCATTTGGGGAGGATTGTCTGATGCGTCCGCCCTCTTTTTTACTAATCTTTGTAGACCAAGACAATGCCGAGGATTATACGACTTTAATGGCCTCGGGTCGATCATTTTACGACTTCAATGGCCTTTAGCCCTGTAAACTCACTTCTACACCCTCTTTTGTCCCTGCCCGTGGGCAAAGTCCNGCAAGGGGGCATATCGTAGAACATAATATAGGGGCCTTAATTCAGGCGACTTTCTAGCTCAATTGTTATAGTATTATATAGGGTGTCTGTTAATTACCTAGCCTCTCTAATCTATAATTCGTAAGTTCTGTTATTATATCCTTTGAGGTTACGGAGTATAGTATTCGTACTCTAACAGGACAGAAATTTACACTTTGCGCTTATTATACCCACTCTGTTCTAAAAAAGCGGCGGTTTAGCCAAGAGGCTATTGAAGTCGCGGAATGATCGACCGGAGGCCATTAAAGTCGTATAATCAATGCCGAGCGCGAAGATCTTATTACCACTTTATTAAGATATTCTTAAGCGTACAGGTAAACCTGGATATAAGGATATTAGATATAAGGATACCCTCGGTTATATCCTTAATTTTTTAGTCCCGATTTTTTTAGGTGGATATACTAAGGATACTTCGGTAATAAGGATAATCCTTAGTTTTTTAGGTCCTAAAAATTTTTTCACACCTAAAATAACCTTACTTTTATCCTTATTATAGCTGATTTCAACCCTACCCCTTGTTCTAAAGAGCTGTAATTACGCCCTATAAGCTCGCTAGGAGAGATAAAAATAGCCTCCGATTATAAAGAAGATCCCTTAAAAGAAGTAACTATAGTTACTAATATACTAGATATCCCTACTATAAGGAGAAGACGTTAACCTTACAACCCCTCTAGGAGACTCCCTCCTATACGTACTAGTACTAGTAATAGGGGGAGAGTTAGTACTATAAGATATATAAAGATAGATAATAATTAAAGGAGGTTAATATACAAATAGACAGCGGAATACCCTAGTATACGTTATAAGGACTTATAAGCTTAGTATCTTAAAGAAAAAGGACGTAAAATCTCCTAATCTATAATATCTTATACTTTAAGCTCTGATTATACCTACCTTAACTCTAATACTACTCGGCCTTTAGTCCTTGCTACTAGAGCTCGTGTATCGGTACTAGTTTACCTAGACTTAAAAGGCGTACTTTTTAAATAGTAATAGCGTATATAACTTAAAAGAGTAGTACTAATAGGGGATATCCTTAAAGTAAAAGCTCGCGAAGTCTAGAGAGCCCTACTGTAATACTAGAGAGTCGAGGAGCTACGCTAGTCTAACAGTTAGCTTAAAGGCTTTAAGAGACGATTTAAGATTAAATAATACTTATATTATAGCGAGGTAGTCGTATCCGAGGTGGCTTTACTAGAGAGAATCGTTATAATAGATAAGATTCGAGCTACTTGCTCTAATTATACTACTAAGGATATCTTTAATATAGACAAAACTAGTATATTTTAGAAGATAACGCTAAATCGTACCCTCGCTACAAGTCCTACAAGTAGTAGTAAAAAGAGTAAGGATTATATAACTCTTACTTTTACAATAAATGTAAATAGATCTAAGAAGTTAAAGCCCTAGGTTATTAGTAAATCTAAGAAGCCCAGGTATTTTAAAAGGATTAACTAATCTCTTCTTAGTATTATTTACTATAATAATAAAATAAAGTAGATAACCGGGGTAATCTTTAAGGAGTTCTTACGTTAGTTTAGTAGATATATTACACTTACGCTAGGACGAAAGGTAGTTTTATTAATAGATAACTTCTTAGGCTACGAGGTTAGTATAGATAACGTTAGTAGTATTAATAGTCTTTTGAACGTGAAAGTATAGTAGTTACTACTAAATACTACTATATTTTAGTAAGCTATAGATTAGGGTATTATCGCTAACTTTAAAGTATACTACTATATAAGGTTTATTCGGTTTATACTAGCTAAGATTAAGAACAATAAGAATCCACTAAAGACTATTACTCTTTTAGATACTATTAAGTAGACTATAGATACGTAGTACAACTTAGTAAAACTATCTATAATTATAAGGTGTTTTTATAAATCTACTATTCTTAATTATAATTATTAAATTAACGCTAAAGATAATAATAAAGAAGAAGAAGAAGTATCGGAGGACCACGTAGAAAGTAGTAGCGACGACGACGTTAAAGCTAAGCTAGCCGAGTTAATAAGAGAGTTACCTAGTAATATAGTATCGGTTTAAGAGTTTATTTCGGTACTAGACAAGTTATTAGACAATAACTCGTCTAATATAGACCTTCTTACTAGAATTCTAGAGCGATATACTAAAGTAGATAAGCGAGAGACTAAAAAGGAGGACAAGGGAGACTCTTCGCCTTTAGTTAATCCCTTCGAAGTTAGTAAAGTGATTAAGCTTATAAAGCTTTACGAGATATAATAATCGGACGGTAGTAAGAAGAGATTAGATTAGCTTAGGGATATAGAAAGACAAGTACAAATAAGGCGTTCGGTAGTTAGTAATTAAACCTAGATTACTAGTTATTTTAGTGTTTTAGATAGTTTAAAGGAGTACTAAATAAAAGGGCTTATTTCTTTAATATATTGCCCTTAAGTAGCGTAGTTGCCTTTCGCTTTTTTATACTATTTTTAACTCCTAGCTTATATTTAACAACCTACTATCTACCTTGTCCGCTTTTAAAAGTAACCTCTAATCTATCTCTGTCGTCGTCTTTCTACTTATTCCTTCGTCCGCTAACCTCTACTATAACCTCCTTTCCATCTTCTAAATAGTATTAAATTAAAGGATTAAGAGCCTTCTTCGGTCCTAGCTTAATCCACCCACCAAAGGCCTTACTATCCTAGCTAGTACGAATTGTAATACCCTTAGATAAACCGGCCTTTTATGGTGTACGAAAGTAAAGAGGGTATATACCGCCGACGAGGGGTTCGATTAAGGGGTTAAAGTTAGTAGAGACGTCTAAAAAGGTTAGTGCGGGGTATATAAAAGTAGTGGGAATAGCCTTATTTATAGATAATTTAGTATACGCTAGAGGTCGGTACGTTTATAATAAATATAGGCGAATTAGTTAAACGAGTTTATTAAGGGGGTAAGAAATAATCGTGGATTTAGGTGCAAAATAGCGATTTTTTCTCTATCTGGCGGTGAAATATGCCAAGACCCTCGCTATAAGGATAACCTCGGTTATATCCTTAAAAATCTGACCCCCGAGAATATCCTTATATCCAGGTTTGCCTGTACTTCGTAACAAACTCTAAAATTTAGTGGAGCATTTACCTTGAACTTCACTGAAACCCCCCAGAAATTTGCCTCGTAATGTTTGCTATGGTAATCCAGGGACAAAGTATAGCGTGCTTAAGACGGCTCTTGTCTGCTTCATCCCAGGCGAAATAATTGTAGGTTTGCTAGGGTGGCTTTAGTGGAGAACAGGGTAAAAAGCCCCGTAAAAGTTACAATTAATATGCCTGGGACGAAGTATAAGGACCTCGACTGTCCTCTACTTTTTGTTCATCCACCATACGAAGTATCTATTTCTCAAACCATCCTAAGTCTCTACTACACATTATTCCAACATGCAATTGTCTACCATTTTCTTGACCATGGGCCTCCTGTCCATCACCATGGCACAAATACAGGAACCTGATTACAAAAAACCAGCACCTGGCACTTTCCCTGAGGATTGTATTGGATCAACAGCTGTGTGCGTAGAAGTTTGCAAGCCAGACGTGAGTAACCCCCTTTTCTTTTCCCGCTATAAAGAAGTTACTTACTAATCGTTTCGTAGAGACAAGTTGGTGATACATGCTCCTTTGAGGGTGGTGTATACAAGGCGGACTGTAAATGCAAGAAGTAATCGTTTCGTATATTGACATTGGTGGGACGTGCTACGAAGGCGGTGGTGGATTCAAGCTTGACTGTAGATGCAATGCGAATAACACCTATTAAGGCTATCTTGGTTAGGAGTTCAGATCAAGGGACGCATCATTTTTGTCACAATATATGCCGTATGATATATTTCACTCAAAACTGTTTGATAAATTGCAACCAGGTACCGGAGAAGATTAGATGTTGCAATTGAGTGAGAATTTCAAAAACTACCGTGTGAAAATTTGCGGCTCTATTCAACATTACTACCATAGTATGATCGTCAGGAGAAGGAGAAATGCGAAGCGGCTTTCTGGTCATCAGTAAATAGAATGAACCGAGTGCTACTTCTCCAAATGAAACACGTCATTCAACAAATCGACCATGAAACGAATGGTATCCCGTCCTTGCTGCAATGCTTCATCCATAGCCAGAAATGGATGAGGCATTCCCTTCATGATTTCCAACCGCACACTGACCTCATTTTCCCTCACTCTTTCTGCATATCTCATGCCTTCATCTCTCAAGACATCCAGCTCCCCGACTACAACCAGGGCTCTTGGTAGCTTTGCCCACCTATCCTTCACACCATCAGCATCATCGCTGTATAATAGAGGACTGGCTTCAGGTTCGGCCCATGCTTTCTCATCTGGAAGATAATGTTTTCGAAACCACATCATCTTCTCAGCCGGTAATGCGGGCGTCATTTCATTTTCTTGCCATGAAGCATTGTTATGTATTGAGGCCGTATTATCCGTCACTGGAACGATCAGGAGTTGTGCTTTGAAAGAAGGTAGTGGTTTTTCGGAGTGCAAAGCATTGTAAGTGAGAAGTCGATGTGTCATTACAGCTGTTAAATTTCCACCAGCTGATGAGCCACCGATTGCTACCATAAATGAATTTAGATTGAATCTCTGGATACCGGTGGTGAGAAAATAAAACGTCGCTTCCCAGGAGTCATGAACGGCGGCTGGATATGGATTCTCGGGAGCCAAACTGCGACTTGTTCAGCAAAGCAGATCAAGTATCCCATTTACCGATTTGTGCTGCTTATGAGAATGTGATACCTACCGATAATCCACGGTCACTACCACACATCTACTTCTCACACACAAATTCGTACAGACCGTATTCTCCGTCTCGTTATTACCTAAAACCCACCCACCACCATGAAAATATATCATTAAGGGCCATCCTTCATGCGGAGCGACTCCCTCTGGGGTGAAAACCCTACAACCAACATCTGGGCCCTCACTACTTTCTCTTCCAATCAAAATATCCTCTGTCTTTCCCACTTCCAACAGTTTCCCTCCGCCTGGTATCAAAACCCCGCTTGCTCTGGACGCCGAAACAGGTTGCAAGTGGACGGGCTGAGTATTGAGTATGTGTTTGTTGTAAAATGTGGCATACACTGGATCGAGTTTGTCTTTGATAGAGGGGTGAAGTGGGTATGGTGGTAGAGTCAGATTTGAGGTATTTGTTACAGTACCCATTTTGTAATAACGGATAGGCCACTTCAGGTTTGTATTACCTTTCAACGGTAGGAAGAATGAAGCTGAGACTATGTTTTTTGTATTCTGGTTGGATATTGGAGAACACCAGGTTTGTTAACGACTAATTGCAATTTCACACTGAAAACTTGGTCATTGAGATCAATCGAGGCATTACCAAGTCCGTCCAGAAGACGTTGAGTATCGTAGATAAACAGGATATGAGGCACCGGCACTCTTTATCCGGCATGGCATGACCCTAAACTTTCACCAAAGCAAACTTATCTCATGAGACATCTCTCACCCAACCAATCTCAGGTGTTCACCAAACTCATTCTGCACTACTTATGTAACCTCCGAGACACGATACCCGCCATTCGTCATTATTCTTTACCAAAAGTGCTCCAAGGTGATAGAGATAACGGGGAACCTTCTTAAGCCTGAAAGGTGTGTCTTGAATGGGTACCAAACACTATTCCGACTACACCATGTAACGTTACTGTATTCACGACTTAATGCAGACGGTGTGCCTGGCTTTAGATTATCGAAACAGGGATTATGATAGGTGGGTAGATTCGGGCTGACCGGGAAAGGGTATTTCCGGTGTAAAAGAAGAGTGGGGGAGATTCGATTCTTTCTATGAGCGAAGTTAGTTCCAAGGATGTTTAGAATTTCTAAAAAAAAACTGCCTTTGATTACGGAACGGACATGGGCGGATAGGGCACGTAATATTTAATTTTCAAACTTTTAATTAGAACCCGACTTTTACTATCCCCTCAGCTGCGGCCAGCACCTCCCTGGTCTGTGCACAGCGCCAAGAATGGCAAGCGACCCAATAGAACATCAGCTTTAGTATAAGAATATACTATATTTAATGAAAATTAAGGGAAACAACCCTTCTTTATATAACCAGAAATTGTAATTATTATAAATAAAGGTGCTTTAATATAGGGCTAGCTTTCTTTAGTTATTAATAGTAATTAAGCCTAATATTACCCTTTCTTTCTCTATTCCCTTAGGTAGGGTGATTTAGTAGTATTCTTATATACTTAAACTATATTATAGACCTTTCTAAGAGTAGGATATATAGAGGGCAAGCCCCCCGTTCTATCCCCTTAAGGTAGTATATGTACGTACTACTTTTCAAGCTTATAATACCTACCTTACTAATTAATCTCTATAAAGTAAGCCTATTTTTAAGTAGAGTTATATTAAAAAGTCAAATTTGAAGCTATTACAAGGAACGTCTAAAAATAAGAACATACTATCCCCTTAACGATATATATATATAGCTAACTATTTAGGTTTACGATTTCCTATTTAAGCGGTTAGAGTAATTAGAATAATACCTAGACGTACTACGGGGCGTCTCCCGACTTACTCCGTACTAACCAAGTACTACTATCGTTAAGGGACAAGACTAAAAGTGGATATCGCAAACCTAAAAAGCTAGCTATATATATATATTGTTCCTAATAAGAATCCCTACTATTACTCGAGTCTATCTCCTTGTCTATATTATTAGAATCCCGTAATTAGTACTAGAACCGCCGGTATAGGAGTAGGAGGAATAGGCTTAAAGGTAGGGGAGCTTAAAAGTGCTCTAAGGGCCCTAAATAGTAGTAGTAGTAGTAGTAGTAGTAATAATAATAATTCTAATAATTTATATATAGCTTTCGACAAATACTCCTATAACTTTATATACCTTTTCCGACTATTCTAGAGTACTTTTTCGACGGTTTTAGGGGACTATTTTAGGGTATTTATATATAGAAAGAGTAGTGTTTAGTATCTCCCCTTCGTTCTACTCCCGTCCTTTCCTATCTATACTCCTTTCCGAGGCCTATCCGATATAGATTTTCGACTCTCCTATCTATTCCTTTCCGGACTAATTAACACTCCTTATCCTCGCTAGGGTAACGGATAGGAAAGGACGGGAGTAGTCCTGAGGGCCGGGGTGTTATAGGTTTTAGTGGGTCTAAATAGGTCTAAATAGCCCGGTTTGAAATATAGTGGAAATTACAAAGTGATCCCCTCCTTGGCTCCCACGTGCCTTCGTACTAGGTATCCATTCCTAGGACCCACCCTTTCACGTGCCTTTGTACCGTAAAAAGACTAATTAGCGAACCCTCCCTGGCGAACCCTCCCTGGCGCTCCCACGTGCCTTTGTACCGTAGCAAAAAGACTGTCACTTGCGTAGTAAAAAGACGACTTAGCGAACCCTCCCTGGCGCTCTCACGTACCTTCGTACCGTAGCAAAAAGACTGTCACTTGCGTAGCAAAAAGACTACTAGCGAACCCTCCCTGGCGAACCCTCCCTGGCGCTCTTACGTGCCTTCGTACCGTAGCAAAAAGACTGTCACTTGCGTAGTAAAAAGACTAGCTTACGTAGCAAAAAGGATATTACTTGTATAGTAAAAAGGCTGTCACTTACGTAGTAAAAAGACTATAAAAAACGTAGGCCTTACGTAATTTAACCTTATTTCAGCCTCTCCTTTCTGTTCCTCTCCCGAACCTAGCCTTTCTTTCTCCGCTCCTATCTAGTTATATAATTCGCTCTTCTTTCCTTTGCTAGGCTAAAGGCTTAGCTCTCCTACTCCACTCCTATAGGTCAGGATAGGAAAGTGTTAGAGGTTACGATATAAGTGGTAGATAAGCGTAGTAAATAAGGAGTCGTAGAGTAGTATAAACGATAATAATAAGCTTATATATATAATAATATAAATTCGACTTAAAGAGAGAAGACTAAGTACAAAGCAGTGTAGCTATATATACTACTAGCGTATAATGCTAGAAGCTTCTATAGTTACTATATTAGGACTAGTATCGATTATTATTAATATAACTAGAAAACACTAGAATAAGCTTATAAATCAAGCTTATAAATAAACTACTAGAATATTCTCTTAGGCTAAAGTTTAAACTAAAAGCCTAAAGTACTTATTACCTAAATTCGAAAGACTAACTTTAATACTCCCTCTTAATAAGTACTTTAGCGAGTTTAGCGAATTTTTGTTTTTATAGGTTTTTATAGGTTTTTAAATGTTTTTGTTATTAATACTAAGCTTTTAAGCTAAAGTATTAATATTTTATATATAAAAGACTATTACTAAGCTTTAAAGTAAAAGAAATAGTTATAAAACAATTTTAATATATTTAAATAAATTTAAGTTCTTCGAGGAACCTTCTGAATTTAACCTTAGGTAAAGGCTTAGTTAAGCCGTCCGCCTTATTATCCTCGGACGCTATATACTCTATATTAATAACCCCTTTTAGTATAAGGTCTCTAATATAGTAGTATTTAACGTTTATATATTTAGTTCGTTCGTAGAAGAAGGGATTCTCGCTTAGGTTAATAGTAGACTTATTATTAACGTAAATAGGGAATAGGGTTTGTTTATATAGCCCTAGTTCCTCTATTAGAGCTTTTATATATACGGCTTCTTTAGAGGCTAAATTTAGCGCTATATATTCGGCTTCGTAAGTACTTTACGCTATAATACTTTATAGTTTACTTCGCTAAGTAAAGGGGCCTCCTAGTATATAGAATATATAGCCGCTAGTCTATTTAGAGGTAGGTATATCTCCTCCTTTGTCCGAATCCGAATATCCACTTAAATAAGGGCTATAATTACTACTAAAATTAATAGTATAATTAATAGTAGTATTTAAGTATCTTAGTACCCTTTTAATCGCTATAAAGTGTTCCTTACTAGGATTAGACGCAAATCTAGCTAATTTAATAGTAATAAAGGCTATATCTAGTCTAGTACCTAGGGTTATATATAAAAGACTTCCTATAATACCCTAGAATTCGCGTATTTCTTTAAGCGAGGCCTTTTATTTACTCGGCTCTAATTTAGCTTTTACGTTAGCAGGGGTATATATAGGGTTACTATCTTTTAGATTATATTTGTTTATAACCTTAGTAATGTATTTAGACTAGCTTAGCTTAAGAGACTTAGTATTATCTTTATTTTTAGATATTTCTATATCGATACCTAGGTAGTCTTTTATAAGTCCTAGGTCTTTAATATTAAAGTGTTTTCTAAGCTCTTTTATAAGGTCCTTTACTATATTAATAGAAGGAGCTAAAATAGCTAAGTCGTCGATATAAATACTAATAATTATATTTAATTTAGTATTTATATAAATATACGCTTCGGTTTTAAGTCTTATAAAACCAAGGTTTATAAGGACCTTAGTTAAGGTGTTATACCATATTCTAGCGGATTGTTTTAAGCTATATAAAGCCTTTAGAAGACGTAGTTATCCTATATTATTACTATCTTTTATAGTATAATTTCCTAGACTTAAATAGGTTCCTAGGCCTTTAGAAGGTAAAATTAAAAGATTATTAAAATCTATAGAGCCGTGGGTAAAAGCGGATACTATATCTATTTTATATATAATTAAGTTATATAAAATCGATAAAGCGAATAGTAGTTTCTACGCTATTTACTTAATAACCGTGCTATAGGAATCTAAATAGTCTCGACCTAATATTTATTTAAAACCCTTAGCTACGAACCTAGATTTTAGTTCTATATAGCCGTTATTTAGATCCTTTATTTTATATACCTATCTAGTTTTAATAGGCTTTATATTTTAGTTACTAATAGCCGGGTTATTATAAGGGATTAGGCCCTAAGTATAGTACTAGCTATACTAGTACTTACTAAGCTAGCTAAGAGTATAACGTATACCTTTCTTTTATTTATAGAGTCTAGGAAGACTCTTCTCTTCTTCCTTTATCGAACTTATTAAATACTATAATTAAGCCTCTATATATACGCTACTCCCCTATAATATTAAGTTTAATTAATTATAGCTAACTAAGATACTACTATATAAGATAGTATATAAGTACCTAGGTAATTCTACTAGAGTCGCGCCCCTAGCCTAGTAGGAGTCGATTAATTCTACCCAGCTCCTAAAAGTATAGTATAGCTATTACTAAAGTTATTCTAAGAACTTATAAATATAGTTTAAAACCTAAGCTACTATATATAATAAGTAGAAGAAGGTATAGAAGTAGTAGAAGCTAAGATAAGGAGGCTATAAAGCTAAGGATAGACGGCCTCTGTCCCCTTATTAATAAACTCGCTCTTAAAGAACTTAGTATAAACTCTTAGCTAAGTAAGTCGATTAGATTCTAATAACTAAGTCTTAGGCCCTAGAGACTAGAAACTATTAACCTAGGACAAATATATAAGTACCTTCTAAGATTACCTTCTAAGGCTTAGAAGCTTTTATAAGGTAAGGTCCTTTATAAAACTACTACTTTCCCTAGAATACTACTAGAATATAATCTATAACACCCTCCTACTATAGGAGTAAGCTTAAATAAGATACTTCTAAGAGAAGGAAGGTAATAAAAATAAAAAGGATCCTAATTACTTCTTTATATAACTTAATAAGACTTTTATAGATAGTAATAAGTAGGCTAAGGCCTTAGAGAGGCTTAATAATATTAGATACTTTATAGGTTAACCCNTTAAATAAATAGATTACTATAAATTCGCTAAGGAAGTTAAGTATATTATAACTAACCTTAAAGAGACTAACTAGTTTAAATTATTAAATAAAAAATAGAAAGAGAAGACTAAGGAATCTAGTATTAGAGGACTAGCGTTTACTCTATAATAGAGGTAGTCCTTATTACCCTAGCTAGATAGTAAGAGGGATATTATTATAGAAGTAATATAAATAGGTAGTAGCTAATTAGGATATTATAAAGACTATAAAGGAAATCCTAGGGACTATTAGGCTATAGGTAGAAAATAAAAGGCTAAGTAGGTAGACTAAGACAAGTAGGAGAGATACTAAAAGAAGAAACTCTATTACTAATATAAAGCTTTAGGATACTAAGCTAGAGACTATCTATATAATATACCTACTCTACTAGTTAAGATTAACTAGGTTAAGGTAAAACCTATACTAGAGGATAATAATAGAATAATAGAAGCTAATACTTCTAGGTTAGAAAAAGAGTAGCTCTTAGTTATAGTTAGGAACTAAGAGTAAAAGAGGCGTTAGTAAAAGAATAGGAGAAAGTAAAGAGAGTAATAAATAGAAACCTTATATATATAAATATAGTCTTTTAAGAATCTTTTAGAACCTTTACTCTTATTAATAAGAGATACTAATACTATACNCTTATAAAAGAACTAGGACTCTTAAATATAAGTAATAAGAAATAGAAAGTAAAAGAAGCCTCCTTATTTATAAGTAATTTAGAAGCTAAAAGAGTAGTTATCTTCTAAATAAGTATTACTAGATACTACTAAGTAGTCTATATATATATAATACTAAACTTAGAGTTTCTAATAATTCTTAAAAACCTATAGAAAGCGTATAATAAGATATAGACTATACTAGAGAAATAGTGTTTCTACTATAATAGAGTATTACTATAAGTAGAGGAAGATTATAATTACTATAACTATAAAGATAATAGCGCCTTTATAATAGTAGCTGCCTTAAATATAAAGGATATTAAAAAAGCTCTTAAGGTTAAAAAGGAGCTATCTATAGAATAACTAGAATAATAACTACTTTTAAAGATTAAGGATATAGTACTACTCTTTTTTAAATAGGAAGTAGAAAAGCTAGTACCTTATAAGCCTAGTATTAATACTAAAATTAATATTTACCCCTAAGCAGATAGTACTTTAACTACTTTACTATAAGAGCTACTTTATAATATATCTAAGAATAAACTATTAGTCTTAAGGAAATCTTTTAATAACTTATAAGAAAAAGGATTTATTAGACCTTCTATATTAGAAATAGTAGCTCCTATCCTATTTATATAGAAACTAAGAGGAGGACTAAGATTCTACTATAACTACTAAGTACTAAATATAATTATAAAACCTAACTATTACTCCCTTCTACTAATACTAAAGACCTTAAGGAATATAATAGAGGCTAACTAGCTTATAAAGGTTAACGTTATCTCTACTTTCTACTAAATTCGAATAATAAAAGGCTATAAATATAAGACTACCTTTTAAATAAGATTTAGCTTTTTTAAATAGCTAGTAATACTATTTAGTCTAAGTAGGGCTCCGACTATATTTTAATAGTATATTAATAGTTTACTATAGGACTTACTAGACGTCTACTCCTTAGCCTTTATAGATAATATAGTAATCTATACTAAAGGGTCTAAGAAGAACTACTTTAAAAAAGTATAAAGTGTCTTTTATAAACTTTAGAATAGAGGCTTATTTCTTAACCCTAGAAAAAGCGAATTTATAAAAAAATAGATTAAGTACTTAAGATTTATTATATATACTAGTAGGAAAGGAGTAGGACCCGACCCTAAGAAAGTTAAGGTAGTATAGAACTAGGCGGTTTCTAAGATATAAAAGGAAGTCTACTAGTTTTTAAGGTTCTATAACTTCTACTAAATATTTATACTTAACTATTCTTAGCTAGTAAGATAGCTAATAGCGCTTACTAGTAAGAGAACCCTGTTCTTCTAGGGAGAAAGGAAGGAGCTAGCCTTTTAAATATTAAAAAGTAAGTTTTATAAAGCCCTTATATTAGTAAAATAGGACCTAACCTTACCTATATTTCTTAAGATAGACTATAGTAGATTTATAATAGAAGGCGTACTCTTTTAGGAAAAGGATAGAATCTATTAACTAGTAGGCTTCTTCTTTAAGAAACTAAATAAGATAGAAATTAACTATAATATCTATAATAAGGAAATATTAGTAGTAGTATCCTTACTTAAATTCTAGGCACCTAAACTAAAAGTAGTAGGCCCTTTTATAATATAGATAGACTATAAGAACCTAGAATACTTTATAACTAAGAGATAACTAATTAAACGCTAAATTTAATAGTATAAGACCTTAGCTTTATTTTAGTTTACCCTTTACTATTAGCTAGATACTAAAGCTATTATACTAGACGCCTTATCTAGAAAAGAATAGGATACTCTAGGAATAGATAATAAGATATTTAGGTATAAACGTTTTTTAGAGCCGAACTATATTAGAAACTAGCTAGACCTAGGAAGGGAAAGAGAAGTAGTAGTAGTAGCTACTACTTTAGTCTAGCTTTAAAATATATAGTAGAAGGATCCCTTAAACTAGAACTAGGACTCCTAAGTACTATTCTAAGAATAAGAACTTAATAAACTTTAAGATAAATTAGTAATAGAGGACTTACTATATAATATTATTTTCTAATTAGTCTTAAATAGTAACTAATCCTTCCTAAGCGAAGTTAAAATAAAGATCTAAGTAGGTAACTATAAAATTAATAAAAAGGGCTACCTATACTACTATAAGAGATTATAGGTTCCTAGAGTACTATTCTTAATAGAGGCCGAGGTTAAAGAAGGAGAATCCGAACTTAGCTAGAAGAACGTCCTAAGAATAAAAATTATTTAATCTATCTATAATTTATAAGTCTATAGCTACCTAGGTAAGGATTCTACTACTTTTATAATAAGATAAAACTTCTACTAGCTACTTTAGTCTAAGTATATAAAACAGTTTCTAAGGAACTATAATTACTATAGAAGGAATAAAGTATAGTAGAAGTATAAATATAGACTTTTATAACTACTACTAGTACTTAACTAATTCTTCTAAGAACTCTTAATAGATTTTATAACCGACCTACTAGACTTATAAGAGAATTACTACCTCTAGGTTATTAAGGACCGATTAAGTAAGACTATAATACTAGAGGTAATACCTAGTATAAAAGTAGAGGAATATACTAAAAAGTTTATAGAATACTAGGTTTATTACTATAGTATACCTTATACTATTACTAGTAATAAAGGTATAAACTAAATAAGTATATTCTAGAAAATATTTTACTATCTAATAGGTATATAATAATAACTTAGCTTTATATACTACCTATAAACTAATAGAGGCCTAAAGAGATTAAACTAAAAAGTATAAGCTTACCTCTAGAACTTTATTAACTAAAAGTAATCTAACTAGAAATATTAGCTTCCTACTACTTAACTAGTACTTAATAGGTATTACTAAGTAGGCCTTAGAATAAGTCCCTTCTTTATAATATATAGCTTCGACCCTTCTTCTCCGATCCTACTTAAAATAGATACTAGTATAACTTTAAATCTCCTAGTATCTAAGAGAGCGGAGGTATTTATAGATAAGATTAAAGGGATTATAGTACTATACTAATTAAATATAGTAAAATCTACTTAAAAGTAAGAGGATAATACTAATAAGAGAAGGGCCCCCGCTCTAGTCTATAGGGTAGGTAATAAGGTATAGCTAGACCTACGTAACTACTATATAAATAGGCTAAAGAGAAGTTTAGACTATAAATATATAAAATATATAGTAAAAGAAGTATTATTACTATTATTCGTTTACTTATTAGGAATTCCTAATAATATCTACCTTATATTTTATATTAATCTCCTTTATTAAGTAAGCTAGGACCCCCTACTAAGGTAGGAGACTAATAATAAATAACCTATATTTAAACTCTTCTAGATATATAAAGAATAGTAAGTAAAAGAGATACTATATACTTAAAATAAAACTAAAGGAAAAGGAAAAATTAGATAAGTACTAGTAAAGTAAGTAGGTTACTATAAGCTAACGTAGAAGCTCTTAAAAAATCTAGCGGATACTATTACTCTAGATAACTTTAAAGCTAAGTATAGTAATCCTATAAAGAATAATAGTCTAAAAGCTAGATAGGAAAAGGAAAAGAAAAACTAAAAGAGAAGGACGCCTATAAAGACTAATAAAAGTCGAATAGAGTATAAGACTCTTATAGTAAAGAGAGAGTTTAAGAGACTATACTATTCTTTTATTTTCTCTTTATTTTCTTTATAACCTTTTATTTATAGTAGAATCTAATAAAAAATAGATAGATTACTATACTTTTATAATAGGGGAGAGAGTTTTTTTTAGATATTATTTTATTTTTTTATTTCTTTATTTTATTATTTTTTATTTATAATACTTATTCTATACTAAGAACTATTCTAAAATTATTAAAGACTACTAGATAAGCGTAGGGAATAGACTATTTATCTACCTTAACTAAAAAACTACTATAAACTACTAGGAAACTTATAGACGCTACTAATAAGATATCTAGGACTAATAAAAATTAACTAGAGACTATTTCTTAAGTACCCTTAATAAGCGTAATAATAGGATTAACTAAAATAACCTACTTTTCCTTTAGCTTCCCTTACTTTCCCTTTAGCCTCTAAGACTTTAGACCTAGAGCGCGTCTCTTCTTCTTCTTTAGAGTAGTAGGATTATTACTAATAGTATTTAACTTAATCTTAATAGAAACCGGGTTACTATAATAAGGTCTTAAAACTAGGGCTAGAGGTCTACTACTAATACTAAAAAGAAAAGTAGTAAGTAATAGAAAACTAATAGAGACTAGTAAAAACCTATAGAAGACTATTCTAAGCTATAACTTATTCTATAGTTATATTAACCTTAGTAGAAAGAGTACTAGAATAAGTAGTTAGTAATAAAAAACTAATAGAAACTAGAGTATTTATATTAAAAGAAGACCTAATTATTAAAGATATAAGAGCTTTATAGAATATATTACTATTTCCTAAAGATTTTCTAGAGCTCCGCTACTATAATAGTATTAGCTAGTATTTTTCTAATAGAAACCGAATAAAAAAAAAAATATTTTTTCCTTACTATATAGTATTAGTCGATCTAGTCTAGGCGGTATACGTAAGATAGGCTATCGCTCTACTATTAATAGTTACTAGTGTTTTCTAAGCAGAGTCTGATTAAAACTTATAGGGGATAATACTTATCTTTTATATTAATATAATTAAAGTATAAACGTAGACTATAGGAGATTTACTATATAAAGTTAGTAGACTCTACTAAAAAAGTACTAGAGTCTAACTTACCTTAGGTATAATATAGTCTATACTATAATAAGTATAATAAGTATAATAGAGAGGGGCTATACTTATTTAGTTAGATTTTAATAGATACTACTAAGGGAATATAGGAAATATATATAACTTACTTATTATTACTACTATTATTATTATAGTTTAGAAAGAAAGAAAGGAGGAAAGGAGGGCGGAGGGAGTCTTATATACCTAGGTATACAAGTAAATAAAGGATTATATAGGAAGGTACGTCTAGGATAACGTCGAGGTAAGGTAAAGATAGTTTAAAGAAGTATAATTAAGCTAAAAGTAAAGTTTGTAAAGAAAAGCGAATTTAGTATAATATTTAATAAAGTCCTTTATAGAACTAGACGGAATCCGGCGCCTTTCTAGTAGAGGGAGGGAGTATTATAAGGGATTAGGCCCTAAGTATAGTACTAGCTATACTAGTACTTACTAAGNGGAAGACTCTTCTCTTCCTCCTTTATCGAACTTATTAAATACTATAATCGAGCCTTTGTATATACGCCGCTCCCCCGTAACAGTTATTATTTAAAGAATTATTTAAGTTATTATTTTCTTCTTTAAATAATATTAAATCCTAAGTCTTATTATCTTCGAGGGTATTTAGCTCACCCTATATAGACCTAATCCAATCCTCTTTATAAGGATTATTAGGGCTAATAGCTTCTTTATAAGACTTAGGTTCTAAAATATTAGATTCTTTTTTAATAATAATTTTATTATTATTAATATTTTCTTCTAATTCTCCCTCTATTTTAGTACTTATATAAGCCGAAGAAGCTAAGCTATAAATAGTCTCTTCTAGTTAAGAAAAGGCTATATTAGCCCTAGAGTTCCCACTATTAAGGTCTTTATAGTTAAGTGGTTCTCTATTTCTAAAATTATAAGGTACTTCTTCTTTTTCGTCTAAAGAGCTATTATTAGATCCAAGATTATCTATTTACTCTATAGGACTATTTATAGGGCTAGAGGGTCTAGAAGGTTCTTTAGGGCTATTAGGTAAGCTAGGGGTTTTAGATAGTTTACTTAAAGGGCTAGAACTTCTACTAATATTATTACTATTATTAATATTTCTATTATAATTATAGCTATTAGAAATATCTAATAGATCGTTATAATTAGTAGAATCAGACTCTAATAAGGTGTTATAGTCTTCTTGTACCTTATAATCGTCTTTATATTCTAGGTATTCTTTAATAACTATATCCCTAGTCGAAACTATAGTCTTATCTTTAAAATCGTATACTAAATAATTGTTACTAGATTCAAAGCCTACTAATATACCTTTATTAGACCTTATATCTAGTTTATAAGTCCTAGTCTCTTTAGGTTTTAAATAATAGTAAAGAGAGCCTAGGACTTTAATATAACTTATATTAGGTTTCTCTTTTATAACCGCTTCGAAAGGAGTAGAGTTTATTATACTATTATAAGTCCTGTTTTTTATATATATAATAGCCTATACTAGATATGGCCAAAGGTATATAGGAACGTTCTTTTCTTCGATTATAGCTATTAGACGTTCTAATATATATCTATTTACCCTTTCGGCTATACCGTTTTATTTAGGACTATAAGGACTTATATAGTCGATATAAATCCCGTTATCTTTACAAAAGGTATCTAGCTTAGTACTCTTAAACTCCTTAGCGTTATCTATATAAAATCCTTTTATAGTTATATTAAATTAATTTTTAATAAGTTTATATAAATCGATAAACTTATCTATAGCTTCCGATTTAAACTTAAGACTATATATATATACTATTCTAGTATTTCTATATATAAAAGTTAATAAGTAATACTTTCCTTTAAGCCCTTTTATACTAAAAGCACCTAAAATATCTAAATCGAAATAAGATAAAGGTTGTTTAGTATAGTCTTTTAAAGGTAAATAACTAACTATTTTAGTAAATTTACCTTTATAGCAACTATTATAATCCTTTATTTCCTCTTTAGACTTAGGACTAAGTTTATATCCTTTAGTATTAGCTATAGTTTTAGCTAGATATTTAGGACTTAGGTAATTTAGTCTCTTATATAAAAGGGTTAAATTCTCTTCTATAATATTACTATTAACTTTATATACGGTCTTTTCTAGACTCTTATAGTCTATAGATATATCTTTTATATAATAGGCGTTATTAATCTAAGGAGCTTCTAAGGTAATTCCTTTATACGCTTTATTATATATAACTACTTTATCTTCTTTACTAAAAGAAGTAATCTAGCCGTTATTCCTTAGATAATAGACCGATATAAGTGTAGATACTATACTAGGGACGTAATAAACGTCTTTTAATAGTATTTCTATTTTTAATCCTTTATTACTATTTAATATAAGAGGTATATTTCCTATACCCTCGATAGGGACTTTTTAGTTATTAGCTATTATAATCGTCTTATTATTCACGGGTTTATAGTCTAATAGCTAGTCCTTATTAGGAGTAAAGTACTCGCTTACTCCCGAGTCTAAAACTAAGCTATTATTTAAAGAACTAGTACTAAAATAATAACTAATATTTTTATTATTATTTTTACTAATTCTAGCGGTTATTATTAGCTTAGTAGAAGTAGTACTATTAGATTTACTTACTTCTTTATCTTCTTCTTCTTCTTTATTAGAAGAACTTTTATTACCCTTTTTATTATTATTATTAGTGTTTTTATCCTTTTTTAGCTCGAGGTATTTTATAAAGTATTTCTTCTCTATATATCCCCCTTTTTTACAGAAGGTATAGTATCTATTATTATTAGAAGAAGAAGCTTTATTAGCTAGGTTATAATTATTTATCCTAGCCTCCTCGGCTATTAAATCACTAATAATATTATCTAGGGATATAAGCGAGTCGTTATTTACTACTTTAAGCTTCCTAGAGATAAAGGAGTCGAAGGAGCTAGGTAAACTATTAAATATAGTAATAAGGATTATTTAATCCGGTATTTTATAGTCTATACGTTCTATATACCTAACGGAGCTTTAGATTTCACTTATATATTCCTCTATATTATTATAGTTATTATAATTAATATTATTAAATTTATTATAATAACGATTTAATAACTCTAGGTTCGTAGCTCCGTAATCTGTTTTTAGAGCTAGCTAGAGATTTAGAGGATTATTTATAAATCCGAACCGCTTAAGGTTATTAGAACTAATAGTACTCTATAAAGCGGCTAACGCTTTATTAGATTTACTTTAAAAATCTTCTAATTTCTCTATATATTTAATAGCTAATTTAGGTAATAAAGCCTCTTATCTAGTTATAGTTTTAGACTTTTTATCCTTATTAGTACTAGTATCTAATATATCTATATCCTCGGTTTCGACCACTGTCTTATAATAAAGACTTTTATCCGGCTCGCTTATTAAGCCTTCGATATAAGGCTAAAAACCATTAATTTTTAGATATATTTCTACCTCTTTAGCCTACTCTAAATAGTTGGATTTGTCTAATAGCTTATCCCCTTTATAGGCGAGAGTAGAAGATATGTTTATATATATATAATTATATATATAATTAATAGAGAAATAGATAAATATTTAAATATATATTTAAATATATATATTAAATGCCTAGCTTTTAGGTTTTATAGACGTGTTCCTTATAAACACTTATTAATCCCTTATAAGTTACCTTATAGTTAGCCGATTATAGTAGGAATTATAACGGGTTTTATAAGGGTAAAGTATAAGAGTAGAGTACTTATAAAAAGAAGTATTAAATTAAGTATA